>BIMT01000047.1:0-152511 GCA_005406065.1 Metschnikowia sp. JCM 33374
ATCCCTAGATAGCGGTTTTTGTTGATATCCAGCAGGTCGCAGGCGGTGATCTGGTTCCTGAATAGGCTCGGTGTACTTGACGGGTTGGTTTCCTCTTCTGGGAGATAGTTTCCTGAAGTGTTTGCGTGGCAAAAGTACACCTCTTGTCACGCCTTCAGTATCCCCAGATTTCGTCCTGGTTTCCATTGCCCTGGTATGTTTTGGTCGAGCGGGCCAAAAGTACCAGATAGTACTTCTCAGTCAGTTGATTGCTGGAACCCATTCTGACCATAATGATTCTCCAGTACAACTGAGCCAGTTGTCGGTTAAATTTGTGATTAAAACCCCATCTGCGCTTTTTTGTTTTCCAGTAACTTTTTGTTTTTCCTTCATCGACCTCATTTGGTACGCCTTTTGGAAAGGATTTAATCGAATCAGTGATGCCATCGGGGTTTGAATTGTCCCTAGCTCTTGAAGCTTCTAGGATCACAGAGCCAGTAACAGTCAAATCGTCGACGACTTCATCCGGTTCGCGAGTTTCATTTGGCAGGACCCTTTGGAATTTTTCCACCTACTCCACTCGTCACCCCATTATGTTCCATACTGTAGTTTTGTTCCTCGTTGTCCTCTCTATAAGTGTTCCTTTTCAATATTACGTATAGTGGTTGTCATTTCAATTTGTTCCTCTAGGTTCTGTTCAGGGGTGGAAATTTTCAGCACCCATACTTTCATCTTGTTGAAATATGTTGTCCGAGATTTTGACTCTCTTGTTTTGACCTCTAGTGTCGGGGCTGTATACCATTACTTCAGAGCTTCCATTTTGTTTCTTTTCTGATCTTTTGTAAGTCTATTGCTGTTTGGTTGGCATTTTTCCTGCACAGACTTTGGACCATTCTCTATTGTTTTCCACTAATGGACTGTCTTTCCTCTCATGATCACAGGTTCCTTTCTGTATCTCCATGGTAATATCCTCCCCTTCCACAGCGGGAGAAAGTATGGTCTGATTCTGATTCATCTCGGGAAGTGGAGCCGTTAGTATCACTTTGGTCATCTTGAATTAGGAGCCGTTAGTCTTGAATGCCATATCTGGAATTCCTGAGTCGTTCTTGTCTTGTAAATTATTCAGTTGGGTTTCTCTTTCCCCGATTCTGAATAGGCTCTGATGTACTCGACGTCTTGTCCAGCTCATCTAGGGAGAAAAAATCCAGACGTGGGCTCGTCGCAAAGTACACCGCTTGCAAAAGGTCTTCAGTCCTCCTAGATGGGGGATTGTCCCGGGGTTTCCAATGCCCCCGTACGGCCAAAAGTTCGTATAGTACTTCCTCAGTCAGTTGGATCTGGACCAACCTGACCATTTCCATCCTCCTGTTCATCAGGCCCGATAACAGAATAAAAAGATGTGTGATTGGTACCTCTATCCTCCCTCTCGTTCTCCGTGGACGTACCTTCTCATCATCATCGTCCCTTTGGGAATCGCCATGGAAGGATTTTGACGAATCAAAAGTTTCCCCTGAGAAGTACCCGTACTGTACCTTGAAGTTCTAGGATCATCAGCCCAGTATCCGCTAAAACTGTTAGCTAATTCTTTTTGATTCGCGAGTTTCATGTTGCGATGGCCGTCGATGATCATCTCCCATGTCTCTCACGCACACCCATTTTTGATCTGCATACTTTTAATGTTTTCTATATATTTTGTGGTTCAGAGGTTGTTCCGCTGGGTTCAGCATATCTTCCGGGCCCTCGAGTTCGTTCTTTCTTCCCGGATATTTCCGTCATCCACTTCAAACTTTGGTATCCCAGGGTTATTCACCACGTGGTGTTTAATTTCTCTAGTCAGGGGTTCCTTTCTGTATTTGGTTTGGATTTTGGCAATCTCGTTTTACTAATGCATTTCCAATCGCGGTCCTGCCAAACACATCGAGTTCATGAATGTTGAATATCCCAATGCCTCCATGAAATTAACAAACTTCGTATCGTATTTTGCCGACATTTTCGTGTAGAAAGCATCGTGCTTTTCATCTGGTAGATCATCTGTGCGTTATACCGCCAGAATTGGAAGGCATCTCAGATGTAATCTTCGAAATGGTTTTGTAGCTGACATCTTCCGCAGGGTATTAACTTTAACCCCAGACGTCTCTAACCCTTTATGATCTGAATGTTACCGAGACAATCAATCAAAATCTTTTGACGATAAGTATTTGGTGATGGCCGATTCCAAAATTTTTCGCCATTGTCTGTATGCTGAAATGTCCACGGGCTTGAAAAGAGCCCCATTGAAGTTGAAGTTGCAGTTTTGAAATCTGACATTTCGTAATCCTTGGTTGTTAAGATGTCTTTTATTGAAATGTGAGAATATTTTCCAAAAGTTTCCGTCCTTTTGTAAGCCGAGATGGTATCCCGGACCACCCGTCTAAAGTGCATCTCCGTCAACTCGGAGGCTTGTTTTTCAAAGTTCTGAAACTCACTGACTCCAGTGTTTTTAATTTCCTTTTTTATCCATCTGTGGTAATTTGGTAGACAATGTCTCCTTCGTAAATCCTGAGTCACCAATGACTTTTTTCCGCGTCCCTTGCTGCCAACTTTTTTCAGGATCTCAAACATTTGCTCTGGGGTGAGACTTGCTTGGATGATTTCCAACATTTTATCGACATTTTCTTGAGTAGCCATCTTGTAACGATTTTGTAGAATTTGACTTCTAATCTGTTGAACTTTGTGAGACAGAGGTTTAGATAGATGTGCGGTAACGTTCACAGGCAATACAAATATAGTAGTTTTTGGGAAGGTGGTTCAATTATCGCTGACAATAACCTATTCCACCTGGATGACTTCAGATTTTCTATATCTGTTTTCCACGTTGATTCTATAAAATTCCGGAGGAGGTCCAAAACCTCCTTTCTGTCGCCCTCCTCGAGGAGTTTAACCTCGCGGCCCCTGGTCGTGTAATCGCCAAAAAACCGCAGTTGTTTACTTCAGGCACCGGATTTAGCAACAGAATTTGAAGAGTTTTGGGATTGAGAGTTTTGGATTGAGAGTTTAGGGATTGAGAGTTTAGGGATTGAGAGTTTTGGGATCGAGCGTTTGGGGATCTAAAATATTTGAGGCGGTTTTCGTGAACGTTAGGCTGAAATCCAGAAACTTATCTATTTTTTCACTTGGTAGGCCAATGTTCCTCACTGCTGAGTGTGAGATTCCGACAAAGCGTGTTGCAGGTTTATTCGCAGCCAGGCCGGGTGCGGTATTGGTGACACTTGGTGGTTGGTTTTTCTTGGTTTTCTTCGGTAGGGCGTTACACATGGAGGGAAGGAGTAGCAAGGAAGACACAAGAGGTGGAATTTGGTGGGGACTTTGGGAAAATAAAAGGGAAGTCAAAGTTTATTTTTTCTTTTTCCGTGGCCGACTGGGTGGTGTAGATGCTGTGCGCTAATAAATAGTGAGGAGGGGCCAGGGTAGGAAACACCACCGATTTAGGGGTCCTTGGGAGGTAGGTGGCTTTTGAAATCCCCGTATTTTTTCAAGAGCAGGATTCAAGGGCCACGATGTTTTAATATCTAGCAAGTACGAAGATCGAAAACGAGAAACTAAATGTTGTGCGTGTTCTGATGACGGCAGTGTTTACCTGGCGAGGGAACTTACTCAGGTCAGAGGAGTACGATGGGATTTAAACAGTGGTATTTTTTTCGAAAACTGTTCACAAGGAGTCCACTTTTGGCACAAGGAATTGAAATACTTGAATACACCTTGAATATCCCTTTGGAGATGAGCGGAGTGTTGGGAGGTTTTTTCAATGTGGGGACCCGTAGAGACTTGCACCAAACACTCGGGTGACTTAAAGTAAGAAAGAACGAAGCAAAAAAGAGAGAAGCACTTTTATAAAAACATGCTTTTTGCTGAATTGTCAGTGGAAGTCCTGGGGAAAAAAAGAGTCCGCTCATAGCTCCTTGCTGGTGGGGCCTAAAAGTTCTTAGAGAGTAGTGAAGAAAGTTTCCCAGCTGAGCTCTCAATACTACTCATACATGAGAATTGACCACTTTTTACTGCAGAATGGTAAATTCAAGATTTGCAAAATATCAAGACTTGAAAAACGGACACATGGTTCGTATAGACGGCCGCCCATCCATTTTCTTCAATGTTACACCTCTTGTAATTCTATAGCCCAATCATCTCACAAGGGAACCAACAGAGTCTATTTTGCTAAGAGCTACCAGGATTGATGATTCTGTTTTGGAATGCCAGAACATCAGCCTCCCTAAAAAACAGTCAACACCATCAAGGCAAATATGTGATGGAAGAGATGAGTACGAGTGTTGGGAGGGTATTGGAATATATTAGGGTGGGAAATTCACTCGCATTGTTTAAGGCCAGAGTCAAGCTGAGCCACCCCAAAAATGCCCTTCAGAGCTTATGTTGACTTGCCAAGAAAGGAAACCAAGAATAAAAAAAAGCAGACTGTGTATGGTGTGGGCTTTTTAAATGGTAAAAACATAAAACTGCGCATGATTGGAGGCTGGTTAATAATCTGCAATTATTTGGGTACCAGAGACACTCACAAAATGGGGAAGAATGTCTCTTCGATATGTCCTATAAGGATCTAGCTCATTGAAGCTTGATGATTCAATTTGGTCGAGGGTCACTTTTGTTCGTGGAAGATTTACCTATTGTATTTGACCAGGGCAAAGATTTGATCACTGGCAATATCCAAGAGAGAACCATGCATTCAGAAGAAAGACTAAACTTACAGAATGTTTCATCCGAAACGCAACGATTTACTGCATCTGCCGTGAACCTGAAAGGGCCTTGAATTTTATGGAAAAGAAGCAAAACCCACAAGATAGAAATTAAGATGGGAAATTGCTTCCATAAGAGCTTTCTAATCAACTAAAAGCAATTCACCCAGTGAATAGGGGGCCGGCATTTACCATCCCTACAATCACATACGATTTTACAAAGCGTGTACACTGCAGAACAGACCCTTCCCGTGATTACGAATTCTGGCCCACGGGAGTTGCGGCCCTAAATAGTATTGAGCATTCAATTGATCGGCCCCTCGCCCCCAGAAGGTTCCAAAAGCTGGAAAATAAAACAATTCTTCAAAATCGAATCGAGAATAACGCATACTGATTATGTATATCCAGGTGTTTGACTGGACATTTTATCATAATATTCGGGAAAAATGCATGGAATAGTGGGAATTGTAATTCCAGTTGCTGGAAAAATACTGTCATTATCGTCTCCACACCCATCAATCCCACCCCCTCCAAGATTACCCAAAAGAAAGTAACAAACAAACATGAAAAAGTTTTTACACAAAAATGACCACGCATCCAAAGAAGCTCAACAAAACCAATCCCCTCGAATCCCCAGCAGGGTAAGGAAAAAGACAGAGTAATGGCCGTGAATGGCTGCGCAATGGCTGCACTGGCTGTGCAGAGTAAAGTGATGATTACTAAGGGCACTCTGCACCTCTGCCCAATAGAGGTCGGTCCAGGCCACCAACGCAAAGTCGCCAGAAAAAAGCCAGAAAGCTACCCAAAAAACCACCCAAAAGAATAAAAAACACCCGAAAACTCTGCCCTATTAAGTCGTGCCAGAACACTTTATTTACCTTTATAACCTCTTCTTTTCTTGCGGACTTGGTTCGGTTATAGTACTCCTTCCTTATCTTTGGCCATATTCCAGGGACCGGTATACCCACCCCTCATTGCCCCCCACTGGCCCCCCACGCCTAGATAACGCACCCTAGAAGCCTAAAAAAAAAGAACAAAACCCCCAAAAAACGCCAAAAACCCCCCAAAAAAGACAGAAAAAACACATCCACTCTTCTTTACATGCATACACCTCGAAGCCACAGATGATCGAGCTTGCTGTGTCGCCTGTGCCGCTCAGCATGGCCACACGCACCGACTCCAGCGAATCGATGGATTCCGTCACTTCGGTGGGCTCCGGTGGCTGCTGCTACCGGTCTTTCTCATGCGTAGAGCCCATTTCGCCGGCCACTTCAATAGCCACTTTGGACACGCAAATCTCCCTACAAAGCGCCGACACGCAGAAAAAACCCGCCCTGGTGGGAAATAAACCTATCCCCGGGCAAGAGTGGGTCAAGTTGTCACGGAAACCCATTTTTGACGGAGCCAATGGGGTGATCTACAAGGCGTCGGATGCGAAAAACACGGTTTTTGTCGTGATCAAAACCGTCAAGAAACAACCCTGGCAGAGCCCCGTGTTGTACCAGCACTCGGTGATGCGTGAACACGATAACCTAGCCAAGTGCGCGGCGTCGAAATATGTCGTTGATGTCCACGACGTTGTATCCTGTCTGGGGTCTCTTGACCTCTCTCTTATCATCCAATACTGCCCGCGAGGCGACCTTTTGGACTGTCTCAGCAGGCTCAGATCGAAGCGCGTGCACATGGCAAGCCACTTGAAGGATGCCGTATTCAAGCAGATTGTCCGGGGCGTTGATTTTCTCCATCGCCACGAGATAGTGCACCGGGATCTCAAGCCGGAGAATTTTCTTATTGACGCACAAGGCACGGTCAAAATCAACGATTTCGGCTGCTCGTTGGATTTGAATCGGCTCGACGAACAGCTTCCTTTGAACTGCCTTAATTGTGGCACGCCTTCCTTCAAGGCCCCGGAAATTTTTGGCCTAGATAATGTAGCCGGAGACGCTAATGCCTGTGTGTGCCCAAGTCCCAGAATAGACCCCAAGTTCGACTTCAAAAGCGTCGACGTATGGGCATTGGGCATCGTCTGCTTCCATTTATTCCTCATGTCGGTACCCTGGACAAGTGCCGATGTGGTTTCCGAGACCCGCAACAAAAACATGGAACTCTACATAAAAAACTACCCGGCAAACCAAAACCACTTGCGCAGCTTGGCCGATCGCCTCAACGACAAGAACTACAACACCTCATTGAACCCCGCATTGTCTCTTTTCAAAAAAATCCACTACGATGCCCGTCTTGAGCTCTTAGCAATGCTACACCCTGTGCCTGCAAAGAGACACACCACAGCCTTGCTCTTGCAATCAAGCTGGCTTACACAAGCATATGCCAAACCCGAGGAGATTCTCACCTTGATGTCGTAATGAAAGTGTTTATGATGAAGTTATGAATGTTACTGAGACATGTTAATGATATTTAAACATGATACTTAAACATGATGATAAACATGATGATAAACATGATGATAAACATGATGAGAAACATGATACTTAAACATCGGTAATGATTAAAAATGGTTGTATCGATGACGAAGGCGTCGTAATCGAAGATAGAAATAGCATAGAATGATAGAATAAAACTAAACCAAAATACATAATCTGAAGTAACATGAAATTAGGATGGAAGTAAACAATGACTATGTTGTATAATACATAAAGGACAATGCCATGCGATGGATGGGCATATAAACAATTAATGTGGCAGAAAAACAAGCAATATCATACATGAAAGGACAATGAATTGGGCAATGCAACAAATGATGATGATCTGGGATCGAAAAAGGTGCTATGGGAGTGGCCTGCAAATGTGCCACTCTAGTGATAGTTCAGGTAGCCGTAGTTACCGACGCCGTTACTCGCACCACCCGCCAGCGACGTTTGCGGGTTGGTGGATCCTCTTCTTGGATTGCCTGGGCCACGAACACCCAATGGGTTCTTCGAGAAAGATAAGCGAATGCCCCCCTTCCCGTTGCTTCCGTTAGGTCTTGGCAAGGCTCTTCCATAGAGTTCGGCTAATGCAATGGTTGCATGGGCCACGTCTTCAAATTCCACAAAACACATTGGTCCATGGTTATGGCTAGATGACCCACTGCTGGAACTAGATGATTGGTTTTTAGTCCGGAATGATAACCGGCGGAACCCCTTTTGCGGCGCAAACAACGATCTGAGTTCAGTCTCAGTCGCATCCGGCGGTAAGTTACCAACATATAAAGTGTTGCATGGTGGGTTTTGATCCGCTGGATTGGCAGGTGGTGGAACTCTTGCAAGTAGTGACAAGTCAGGAACATCCTTTGAGATTGATCTCCCATTAGTGGACTGGGAAGTTGATGCAGTATGAGAAGATCCAACACTTTGTGTATTAGAGCCTTGAGTACCGGATGAAATGGAGCCATTGCGGTTTGTCGTGTTAGGAGAGGCATTCAATGGCGCTAAAGATCCACTTGCTTGCTGCGTGGGTCCCTGAGAAATAATAGACGCAACTGTCTGAGGAGCTTGGCTCGGGCTTGATGCTGGTGCTGTTGGTCCTGCTGGTTCGATGAATGAACCGGTGAAGGTAGCTGAGACTGCACTGTAGGAGAGGTCTGCTGAATTTGCAGAATCTTTGGATCGTGACCAAGCAGGGGTTGTGTCGAGACATGAGATGTTGGACCATTGAAAAAAGATGATGTTCTTCTCCCTCCTGGAGCCAGCGTGATAAAAGGCGGCATTTGTGGGTTTCCAGAAGAAGAATGACTGGCTTGCATTTGAGAACCCAGTTGACTGTGAGGTGGTGGTTGCTGGACTTGTGATGAAGCGTTGGCAGATGCTGGAAGGTTACCCGCGGTACTGGAACCCCAGTCGTAGGGCTTATGTACTGAAGACAAACCTGGTGTCTGAGGATTTGACGAGAAGCCAATATTACCCTGGCTTTGAGAGGCCCAAGGGTCACGAGGAATGCTTTCGTACTCTCTTCCATCGTTCTGTTTCATGAAAAGCAAGGAATTTCCCGTCAAGTCACTCAAATCAATTGAGCCTGGATTGGGGTTTGTAGGAGTAGTATTCCCAGAGAAGGGATCACTGAAAAGAAACCTCGATCTTTGGTTTCCTATTGATGCACGTTTCGGGAAGGTGTCAATTCCCGGGGTGCCAGAACCATGCTGAATCAGGGAGGATGGCGGGAGCTGAGAGTTAGGATGCTGGTGCACCAGGGTTTGAGGGACTGTCTGAGAAGATGGAGGTGAGATTCCCGCATTTGACAACCTTAGACTTTCGAATGCAGAAGTGGTGTTTGAGAGCGCAAGACTGGCATCGTACTCGACCTTGATTGGGCCTTGATTTTGGCCGAAAATAAATTTTCCATCAAGGATTCGTGCAGCAGTCAAACATGTATTGGGGTTCTTGAATGCCACAGTGATAGACAGGTCAACAAGGTCTATACTGATGATGTCATCAAATACTAATGAGAATATAAGGTTGGCCTCACGTTGAGAGATGTCTGAAGGTAAGCCGGTCAATTTTAGCACGTTTGCCGGATGTATATGCTGATGGGCAGGAGCCAGGGTTGGCGCCACCATGGTTCCATTTTGTGCCAGGTGAGACATGGGGAAAGTGAGGAGATTTGGCAGCGGACCACCAGCCCCGGAATGGAGCCGCCCAAGTTAATTGGGTTTAGTATGGTCAGGCCCAGAGAGAATTGTACGTTGCCTTCGGAGGACATGTCTGATAATGCAAGAGGGTTTTTGGTGAAAGTCAGATGAATGGAAACAGCCAGAAGAATGGCTGGCCAATAGGAGGATACTGGCGCGATGGAGCAGCAATTATGGCTATGAAAGGGGGGGAGATTAGATGTCCACACTAGGAAAATTTGCAAATGCCCGGGTTATGATGGGGGTAAAATGAGGATATTATCACTGGTGTTCTGGTCCTAATTAGACAGGGCAAGTGAGTTTGATTTTACTCGATTATGATATACCCAAGAGACACTTATGTGGTGGTGGTGGTGGTATCCGAGTGGTTGTTCAATTAGGGGGTGAGGGTTAGACGGCGGGCCAGAGTTGGGTATGGTGAATCCAGTAAGTATCTCTGAATGACCCTTGTGGTTGCTTAGCTTTCGTATTTTCCGAACTTGAGGCTAGTGTTTTGTTCAACAAAGATTCTTTATTTCCTGTCGTTGCTTTCCCACTAAACACAAGAGGTGAGTCCGGTGTTTTTTTTTTTTTTTGGATACGAGAACCAGAAAGACGCGGGGAGAGTGGCGACGAAAAGAAATTAAAAAAAATTGACAGTCACTAAGCAGCGGACAGTAGTACACGAGCAAAGTGTTGGGTAGTGTGTTCGTCGGCACGAGATGGTGTTGATCTTGGAGAGAACAAGTAATACGGCGGTTGGATTTTCCTGGTTTGTTTGGTTATAAGTGTGGTTATTCGTTGACTCTGTCTTTTTTTTTTGTTCTGTTCTGTTCGGCCTGACCGACCGTGACCGGAAGTGCGAGGCGTGCGTGCGCACACCACAAGTTTCCGTCCTCGGAATAGATTCCGGATCAATCACCGTGCGACATTTGCCCCCGGTGCAGCCCTGGAAATACGCAGTGCGCGGCGCGGTGCGCGTAACTGTGGGTCCCAACAACCACCCCACCGTCGACCCGTGTTGTCTCATGTTGTCTCAGCCAGCCAGCCAGCCTCTTACCGAATAGGGTGGGAGGGTCCCACATTCTAAGGCCCCAACAAAGAGCAGGACCAATACCACTTTCATGAATAAGATCCCAAAAAGAAATAAAAAAGTGGATGTAGAATGAAACCGCAGAATTTTCCCCAGCAATGGGGGTTTGCTGTGTTCTGCGGGTTTGGGCAGTTTGTTTTGTCCAGTTTCCTGTCAATACTTTATTAGAATTGTCGCCCAATTGAGGAATTTTAAACGGGGCCACGCACTGCAACTGCCTCCGTAGGCGAGCGGTTCCTGGGAATAGTTTGGTCCAGCAGGGGCGGCTGATTCCAAGCTGGAGGGAAAGATGTCAAAAAGTCGTGGAAAAAAAACCCTAAACCACAATAAAAAAATGCGCGAAAACACGTATAGTCAGAATCACAAAACGAAAAAGCTACAATCAGTTTTATTCTGAAAAAATTGGTCATACGAACACTTTTCGGTGTATCGTTGACACGGTTATAGGCTAGGCCCCGATGTGTCTAGCGCGTATCGCCGTGACGGATACTTCACAACCGATTGATGGATACATACAGGTGCGCGCGCGGGGCTGTGGACGACGAGGAAAAAAAAGTTGAATTTTCAACTACACTCTTTGACTCTTTGGGGCTTCTGGGACGAATTTGACCAGAGTCTCCTTTTTTTTTTTTCTTTCTATTTTTCTATTTTCTTTTTTCTTTTGTTTTCTGTGTCAACCTTTTAACCCAATCAATGTGCGAGTTTATTCACATAACCCAACCGTCTTAGACATTCTGGGATTGGAAAAAACACTAAGAGTCAGATGCGCTCCGATTGACCAACACGATCCGATATCGATGGTTCGGTCATGAGGGATAGAAAGCGAGGAATGTGTTTTTCATGATTGTTTTGTGATAGGTTTTCCCGGCCGGTTTTTATGTCATTCTCGCGAGGAGCATGTTTGCGGGTACCCCGGGACATGTTGAAGCATACGTGGCTTCCTATTTGCCACATCTTGCAGCCAGAAGGAAAGCGTCCTTCGAACGACGGCTTGTAAAGCAGATGTATAGGAGTTGCTACCTCGGAGATACGAGAATGGTCGCCGAACTAAACTGATCCGTGATGCGGTCAACGGTGCCAAACTGATATATGTACTGGATAGGACGAACTACCAAGTATTCTTGGGGTCCAGTAATGCGCCGATTTCGGCGAAGCGACTTATTTGGTGGGGCATTAAGAGAGCCCTCAACCAACGACTTAGCCGGGGAACTGAAGGAATCACATTCAATTGCGAATATATACCCGAAATGTTTCGGGAGTGTTGTTTTTGTGGCGTGCGTGATAGACGAAACAAAGTGGGCGAGATACATGTTTGGAAGGTATCAAGGTACTTGGGGAGGAGAATTTGGACAACGAAGGACGATGAAACGGTACGAGGATAAGAAATCTGCTGAGCTGACGTGCTAAGAGCAAAGAGAGCTAAGAGCAAAGAGAGCCAAGAGGATCAAGACAGCCAAGATGGTCAAGACAGCCAAGATGGTCCAGAGAGAGCCAAGAGCCAAGAGAGCCAAGAGCCAAGAGAGCCAGGAGCCAAGAGAGCAAAACAGCCAAGAGGGTCAAGACAGCCAAGAGAGCCAGGAGATCCAAGACAGCCAAGACAGCTAGGAGAGCCAAGAGAGCCAGAGAACCAGATAGTTTGGCTTGCTACAGAGTCAAGCCGACGACAAAATATCCGAAAAAAGAACATCGCGCCCTTAGCCGCTCCAGAGAATCCTTCCCCAAACTGACTAGCATCGGAATCACAAAACTGTATCGGTTATGTGGATTCCGAGCCAAAGACTAATGTATTACATACTTAAACCAATATACAAATGATGCAGAAGTAACGTGAACGTGCAACCGAGAACTGGCAAAAGCAGGAGGTGTGGGTTCAATTCAACAAAAAAGTAGGATCCTAGCACAAAAGATAAGAGACAAAGGCCAAGAGACAAAAGATAAAAGATACGAAGAAACCAAACTAATTAAACATCTACCCCACCATCTCATCTATGGCTCTGCCAGCTAAGGCCCCGTCGGAAAATACCTCCCATGGTCCGGAACAGAAAGGAAGAGGGCCTTTGGCTCACGTGGTGTATTTCTCCAAAATAACACGTAGAACGCCAGGTTTGGAGCACATTCGGGCACGAGACGTTGATGTCAAGCTGCGCTACCGCAGGGCCGATAAAACAGTCCGCGTCACTGAGCGCAGAATACTTCAATGGGCTACGCGGTATGTTTTCACACGAACGCATAAACGCTTCGTGTGCATCGGAAGTGCTGCTCACGACAATCACTTCATACCGGCAGTCGTCCTTTTCAAAAACGATCTTGAGAGACAACGGGTCATCGCTGTAAAGCCCACCGTCGCTGTTGACGGGATCCAGAACGAACTGGCAGTTGGCAAAGCTCAACACAAATAGTGGTTTCTGTTGCTTGATATCGGCAAAGATGATGTGGTTATCATGAACCAATAAATGCGATTCCCGCGACACGATATACAGCGGGCCTTTGCGGTTGTAGGTCAACCACATAATGGTGCATTTTCCCAAAAGGTTGAGGAGCCCGTAGTATTGGTATACGGGAACATACGTGCCGGAGAGATCCAACCACTGAGCCACACTCTCAAGCACGGCCTGGCGTTCTTTGTTGCTTCTGATTTCGTCGTTGATTTCGGTCAATTTATCGTTGACAAGGGCCATGGCCTCGAGAACAAGCGTTTGTTCTGGGCACAACTTGGCCAAGGAGCCAAGGAAGAGTCGGTACTTGGCTATACGGCCCATGGGCTTCTGTAAGAGCAGCGAGAGCGATAAATCCATCCTGCGTTCGCCCGGTTGGTTCCACTCAAGAAACGTTTGGAGGTTGTTCACATAGGCCAGCTCAAAAGGGGGCACTTGACGGTTGACTAGAAAAAGGAGAAGCTCGGCACATGCGGCGTAGGTGCCGTAGCTAGATTCCATGACCAAGTCGGTCATTTCTCGAGCCATTTGGTCGATGTTGTTCTCCAGTGAAACCCGAGCCAAAAACCGCTCATGCTTCTCTCTAAGTGCCTTAAGACCCGATTCCATATTGAGCAATGGCGTGCACGTGAGTTTGAGGCCTGAGCATTTCAAGATCAAGGGCTCAATCAAGAAGTTTCCCAAAAGCAGCAAGCTCTTGATGTAGGCATATTCGCTCTGGATGATTTCGCTGAGGGTGAATTTGATCTGGATTCGCGTCTGGACTTCCACCACGTCTTCTGGTGAAAATGAGATCATAGCTTCGGGTGAAACAAGGCCGGGGCTGCCGTTACTACCGGGGCTGGACTCGTCTAAGCCGGGGCTGCCGTTGGTTAGTTCCATGACGTGGAGCGGGTCGAAAGGGTAAATGGATTCTTCGATAAAAGGGCGGCTGGCTGGTGACTGGTCAGGAATGGGAGGGTCAGGAATGGGAGGGTCAGGAATGGGAGGGTCAGGAATGGGAGGGCCAGGAATGGGAGGGTCAGGAATGGGAGGGTCAGGTATCTCCCCAAGCATTTGAGGACCTGAAGGATTTGGAACTGACGTTTCTGAAATTGATGGATCAGCATTTGAGCGGGTTGCCTCAGAAGGTGCTTCCACAACATCAGACTGACCTATAACGGGTGCTCTAGTTACTCCTTGGTCGGCGTCTTCGGTGACTTCCTGAACATTCGAAGACACTTCTTTCAGCAGAACATCACTGCGCTCTGCTGGAGGGTCCAATGCATCAAAGAAACCAGTCATGTGTGAAGATTCTTCGTTATCTGGCGACTCACGGGCACCAGGCATGCGTATGCGGTTGAAACCATCTTCCGGGCCCTTCACGGTCTTAAGCACGTGTGTTTGCGAACTACTGCTAGTATGGCGGCTGTGATGTTTTCCAGGAATGGTTCGGATCAGCTTGCACAGGGATTCACATAGACTATCGGGTGACGGTTTGCGATGCAGAGGCTTGTCTGGAGCCAAAAGCTTGACCTTTTCGCCCGTTTCGAGCTTCACCACCACCGGGGCACTCATCACCAGCGACGTTGTATTGGTGGTGAATTCTCCCGGAAGCTTTTTCGCGGCGATGAACTCTCCTGGAAGGGACACCTTTGGCGAATAATTGGAGGGCTTCGTCATGTTTGGAACCGGGCACAAAAGGCGGGGGAAGAAACGCCAAATAATAAAATCAACGAGACCCGCAACACCGTCAATGGCGTGTTGTTTCTCGGTAAGTCTATTGGAAGTGTTGCCAAAGTGGATGTACACTTTATTTTCACTGTGTTTGTTGCCCGAAAGATTACTTGTTTGGGAGGGGTGTATTATATGGACAAGGCCTTGTGGCTGCGAATGGCCCCAAAAAAGGTTCCAGTCGCGCATGCGGGCGGGCCAAAAATGGTTCCTATGAGGGTATTTATGGGCGAGCAGGGGAGAGTAAGGAGGGTATTTTCTGGGCGACATATGGTGCAATTGGTGGAATTTAATCTTCGAGGAAATAACTTTTTGTTTTGGGGGATTGTTTTGGTTTCTAGTCTGGTCTGATGCTTGCCTCGATGGCCTCCATGCTTGGGTTTCCCTGTGGTTCATAGTGCGACCCGAATACATTCTTATAGGTGGACGGAAAGTCAGTGTATATACTTAAAAGTATGACATGGCCCGGTGTAATAGGTGGGGATCACCGCCCTGTAAAAGCCCAGAGTGTTTAAATTGAAAAAAATACCCTCTTTTGGGTTGCCTGTGGTCGATACAACCAAGGGTTTTGGGGTATTTGGAAGGATGTTTGAGACATACTTGATAGGAAGTACGCACTATATAAAGACTCAACCAAAGTGCAGAAATTGGGGAGTTTTCAGATTAAGCTAGATATTCATCAACACTCGCCCCTGTTGATAAAGAATAAACAGATCCTTTTTTGTTACACCCAATGATCTGGGGGTTGCAACCTTTGAGAAGAACCTTCTGTAAATTAATTAACGTGCAGCTAACGTGAGCTATACCGGAGAAAACCCGATCAAATTTACAGGAATCTGCTGGGACTTCTTAAAAGATGGAGTTTCCAAGCCTCCAAAAAATGCTTCATATATTGCAGCTGCTAGGTAAACGCTCAATCTCTTTTCGAGGCCAGTTGGTAAGGGGATAAAGGAAAGGGCAGAGAAATCCCGAGAGGTTGGGAGAGGAGGAGAGTCGTCGCTTGGCTATTTGAGTCTCTTCTTAAATTACCCTCTCTGAAATCACCCTTTCTTAAATTTGCTGCCGCCTAGATGCCTGATGTGGGTGAGTACCAAAAAAGTGTGTTTGACTTTCTTGCACGTATTTTGACCCCTAGATCAAGTCTTCCTGGGTCCTTCCTCTGCTGGTAGATCACTATACACTCTTATACTTTCAACAGTATTCGGCCGGGGAGGGCGAAAATTTATATAAAAAAGCGTGGCTTGTATCTTCGAGCCAGGAATATTTAGTATCTGGATACTTCAGTAGTAAATACGTATTCAAGAATACCCAATCGGAGGCTGCGCACCAATGCTGTCTAGCTCTTACATAGCCCCGCCTGTAAGTCCATACATTCCTATTTCTTTTTTTTTGCTGGTAATCCCACCGAATCCAGATCTGCAATTGCACAGAGTTAAAAGACGTCAAAAAAAAAAAAACACCCAAAAATGAAATATTCAGTATATATTGCCCTTTTCCTTGTCCTTGCACTGTCGAAGTAATTGCACTAGCTGGCAGGACATGCGCGTTGTTCCGAAAGCAAGAAGACAGAAGCAGAAAACAAATAACAAACAAACCAGCCAAACAACCCAATCTCGAATCAACACTCCGCTTGAATATTCTTTAAACTATTTTAAACTATCTTAAACCATTTTAAACCATCTCAAACTATCTGACAGACATCAGGAAGAACAAAAACCACCTTTTTGGTTGGAGCACTACCACGAATAACTTCTTTTGTTCCTTCTTCCCTTTTTCCCTTACACCCTCCCCGTAGAACCATACCCCGAGCCCAATATGACAGACGTTCTTGAATCCCAGAAATACGTGAACAACGTATGCTTAAGCTTGCTTCTCCAAGAAATCGTGCCCACATCGGTGCGTGTGACCCAAAGGCTCGAGGAATCTAATACGGAACTAAAACAAGAAGCAGGACGCGAAAACGACGAGACCCAGACCAGAATCTCGACGCAGCTTTCAAGCATCAAAGACGATTTGCCCGGAACGGTGGCGGTGTTCAGCAGCGAGCTCCTCAATAGCGAAGACACGCTGCTTCGGATTGAAAGCTATGGCTACGATTTGGGCCTACGGCTCACCGAGGTGTTGATGTATAAATCCGCCACGCAATCCAAAATCGTGGATATTCTTGAGATTATGAAGTTTATCTGTAGAGACGCGTGGAAAACCTTGCACGGGAAGCAAATGGACAATCTTCGGACCAACCATCGAGGCACGTTTGTGCTTATCGACAACCAATATCGTCCTACGGCGGGGTTCTGTAGCGATAAGGGCAAGCCGGACGCGGTGGCCAAAGCCCGTGCATATACATATTGGCCATGTGGCATTATCCGGGGCATTCTTCTGAGTTTTGGCGTAGAGGCGTATGTCTCTGCAGACATCTCTCAATTTCCCGCCGTGACGTTCAATATCCAGACGGCCATTAATAACTGAGGCTAGTTGGGCCATTGAGGCTATTTGGGGTGATTTGGGGCTATTTGGGGCTATTGTTCACTCCGGTGGTTTTCTTCGAGGGAAATGCAAGGTTTCCAGGAACGCGATTGAAGGGTAAAGACAGAGATAGTTGGTGGAGGCATAAATTGGAGGATGCTAAACTCGAAGTTCGGATAGGTTTCTTTGTTTAGAAGCTTTTAAGGGGGCAGTTTCCATGGCTGGAGTCTATGCCAGATATATACAACTCGGCGATTGCTATACAAGTCCTATATAGCTAGGTAACCACGCAATGGACACCCATAACCAACTTTCTTCAGAAATAAAACATTTTCGTCTTTGTTTATCAGTGAATGACTCATTTGCAAGTATGCATTCACTAATGATGGGGCTTGTGGGGAAGGGATTTAGGCAATATTCACTGGCGTCCACCTCTCTGGAGAGGGCCTTCGTGGGCAGATTCTTTTTCGGGCGTAGTGCTCTCTTCAAGTTGTACCATACTTTTTCTTTTGCTTCGGTATTTCCGTAGCCTGCGCATATCCTTGAGATATCGTATAGGTGGTAGGGCAGGTCATGTTAGCGGATCAGTATTTGGAGGATCTATGAGGCCCTGGGGTTTCGCTGGGTAATCGTATTACTGGGACAAGGGGGACGAAAATCCGCCAATTCAAGGCTAATCCATTCTTGAAGGGGTTGTTTCTGAAAATGTATCGCTCGAGCATTGATTACCCATTAACCAACAATATTTGGCTGGTGATTGTACATTCTTCCTATAAACAGCGTATTGCTATATCCAGTATTGTTATAAAGAGTCGTTTGTACATGATAGGGACGACAGAGTTGTGGCCCCTTGTCAAATTTATTTCAATTTTCTTTTTCAAATTACTGGAGCTACTGGCTACCTAGACCACCCATTTCTGAGATTATTTTCTCTGTTGCAGGTGACCAACATGAAGTTCATTAAGTCCAATAATATTCATAGTGAGGCTATTCTGCAGTGGCCATCCAACAACCTGTACTAAGTAATTTCTTCTTTTATTTCGGGCCAAAACACAGCGAAACCGTTTAGGAAATAGAGGGAAAAAATGAAAAAGTAAATGAAAAAAAAAAAAAAAAAAAAAAAAAAAGAGAAAAAATGAATCAAAATTGCCCACCCTCTGACCTGCCTAGTCTCTTCACTATGCGCACTCGTGCCCATCACCATTTCACCGGCACCATCCATCTAAATCTGGTTGTTTCTTCACCTCTTCACTCATTCACCTCTCACCCTTTCTCCTCTTCTCTTTCTCCTCTTTGATGCACCGGCCACTCACCCATGCGTCGCGTCTCTCTCTATTTATAAACCCCCGACGGCTGTTCGTGGTGTCGCGGCATTTCCGAGATTCTCGGCATTTCCGGCCCCGGGCTTCTGCCGTGCTAGATACGCTGCAGTTGGATATCGTCACGGAATTACGTACCGAGGTCAACCGTACCCGCGTGACCAATCTCGACATGCGCATCCGCATCAGTCAATTTCTCCAGGCGGTGTTTCTTGGCGACTATGCCAGTGCAGTGGCGGACCTCGAATACCTCCGAGGCCGATGTGGCCAAAGCACGTTGGAAAAAACAGTACAAATCTACATCACATGCTTGGTGACCATCTTGACGCAAATGACGCGTGCTGACAAAACATCCCCGCTGATGGCGCAGCTCACGGCCCTCATCAATGCCGTGAAAAGTCTTCCGCGTCGCGTAGACACCGACGCTTTCCGCCAGTTTCGCCACGAGATCGAGGGCCTTACGTTGCTTGTTCTTTTGAGGATACTTGAGCAAACGCCCGCCACAAACAGGATTGCGTGGGTCAATCTCATTGCCTATATCCGAGACTTGGCGGCGCTGTTTAATGTGACTGAAGACGATATTCTTGTGCGGGTGCGTTCCCTGGCTCCACACCTTCTTCCTCAGTATAACCAGGTGTTCAATCGGAACGAGCCGCTGCCCAATAACACCGACGAGGACTATATCAAGCTTAGTAACGCGTTGGGCTCGTTGAAGAAGGACAATCACGCATTGTCGTTCGACTCGCTCTGTACTTTCATCGAGTCCTTCACCTTCGATGCGTCCAACTTCACCCGGGTCAAAAACGCAAAAATGTACCAGGTTTACCATGAGCTTCTGCATCCCGAAAAGGACGAATTCATGAAGGCCTACCTCAACTTTAATTACAAAAAACAGCTATTGGTGGAGGAGGCTTCTCAGAACATATACAAGCCCATTTCCGACCTGAGCAAGATGATAGGGTTCACTGCCCTCCATAAAAAGTGGATCCAGTCGTGGATCCAAGAAACCTCCCAGCGGCTACAGAAATGCATTGAAAACGATGCTCATTTCGAAAAGTACGCCTTCATTTTCAACCATTTATCCCCAGAACATGTCGTCTCTTTGTTCCTCACTCACATGCTTTCAAGCACTGTCCCTAAAACACACGCCAAAGTGTTCTCGCTTGCAAACGCCATCTGCCGCTCTCTTCGCAAAGAACTCACCCAAGCGGACAAGGTGGTGTTCTCGCCAGCAAACCTCCCCATAGTCTTAAGTTCCGACCATGCCATGGAGTTTGCTTATAGTATCATGAACCTTGTGCTCGAGGGCTGCAGTCTTCCTGAAACCAGCGAGGTCAATATCCAGGGCGACCAAGAATGGGAAAGGAGGGTGTTCCGCCTCTCGTATGCGGCCGATGAAGATAGTACCGTCAAATTCATCCGCCACGGAGTCATCCAAATCCACCCAGTGGTGGCCGAACACTTCCACATCTACCAGGAGTTGTTCCAGGCAGGCTCGTACAACTTGCCCATGCTACACCCGCCCAAACACTGGACGTCTCCTCGAGATGGCGGTTTTTTCTCCATTCCTCTCCCGTTAGTCAAATCCTCCGAACCAAACACATCCGATGCCTATATGAAGAAAGCCCACCACACAGGCCAGTTGTCGTCTGTCTATCAATCAGTCAACGCGTTGGGCGCGTGTCCATGGACAATCAACGAATTCACCCTCACGGCATTCAGTCTGCTAATGAAATCGCCAAACGCCCCAGGATTGCCTGCCACGTTGAGGCCACAAATCGAGAAAAACACCCCAAAGCCAAAACGCGCCAGTTTTGCCTGCGACGACACCTACCAATCGGCGTTGGCTTCGTGGAGATACATCGAGGCTCAGAACACAAGAAAATTGCAAGATGCTCGAAACTTGCGCATCTACTATACCATGGTCAACAGGCTCGCACATGGCTTTGCGAAACGGGGCGAGGTGCTTTACCTACCACACAACATGGATTTCAGGGGCCGGGTCTACCCTGCGGTATCGTTTCTTTCCCATCAGGGCGAGGACTTGGTACGGTCTTTATTGATGTTTTGGGAGGCAAAGCCACTTGGCCCGCATGGCTACGATTGGCTTGTATATCACCTTGCAAATCTCTTCAGCAAATCAAAAATGACCATGGAAGAACTGAAGGAGTTTGTGGCAAACAACAGAGACGCGATAGTGGCGTCAGCAACGAACCCTCTTGAAAAAGACCTGTGGTGGTTGCGTGCCGATAATCCTTGGCAGACCCTTGCCTTGTGCAATGAGTTCAAATCCATTTGGAGCTTCCTGGGCGGCGTGTCAACATATACATCCAGGATCCCTGTTCACCAGGACGGGTCATGCAATGGTCTTCAACACTATGCTGCTTTGGGTGCTGACAAGGCGGCCGCCCATGCAGTAAATGTCTTGCCTGAAGAAAAGATGCAAGATGTGTATATGGCTGTTCTTGGATTGGTGAGGGAAAAAATGGATGCTCTCCAGGCTGCCGACACGGAAGGTAGCGACGAGGCCAATGCCAACACTTCAAAAAGCTTTATTCATGAAACAGAATCGACCGAGGGTGACACGCCAAAGGCTCAAGCTGCACTTGCACGCATGGCACTACCTCTATTGTCGCGAAAACTCATCAAACAAACAGTCATGACAACTGTGTATGGAGTCACCCAGTATGGGGCATCAAAGCAGGTGAAAAGGAGAATCGACGAGGCTCTAGACGATATGCCGTCTGCGACTATGAGCAGTAGCGAAAGGTCCAGGCTTGCGTCGTTTATCTCAAAGCATATTCTCCTGTGCATCTCTGATTTGTTTGCAGGAGCCAAGCTCATCCAAAACTGGCTTGTTGATAACTGCACTCGGTGCATTCAGGCGTACGATGCACGAGACTTCCCCAACAAGGAGAAAGTCGAGTTTTTCTCTGGGGCCCACTTCCGGCCCATGATGTGGACCTCGCTTTCTGGGTTCCCGGTCATTCAAATGTACCGGAAACGAATTCTCCGGGTTATTTCGACACCGTTACAGACGTTGGTTTTGAACGACGATGCACGAATTGCGCCTATCGATGAGCTCAAACTGAGAAACGGCATGGCGCCCAACTTCATCCATTCGATCGATGCCATCCACCTTCTCATGACGTGTTTGGGGGCCAAGACACAGAACATCACCTTTGCCTCGGTCCATGACAGTTTCTGGACCCATCCAAGCGAAGTGGCGGTCCTCTCTGGGATCATCCGCGAGGAGTTTGCTCGCTTGCACAGTTCAGGCATCATAGATAACCTCCGTCAAGACTTGGCCTACATCAACAGAAATAGTTTCCAACTTGTTTGGGTAAATATAGGGGAGCATACGGAGTTTACGGGCGAGTTGAAGACTCTAAGGGAGGGATACAGTGAAGTTTCAGCAAAGAAGTTGAGTGAAAAAAGGCTAAACACGTGTCTCGGGTTGGAGTTGCGTGACAATCTGCGTATCAATGCCTTGGTAGACAAGTTTAAACCCACAGTTATCTGGCAACCCTCTGCATCTGGGCTGCCTTTTATTTATGACGAGTCTTCATTGCCACAGGCTGTCCAGACAAAAATCTCTTTGAAAACACACATGCCGCTTTTGGTACCGGTGAAGATTCTCGAGGCACCTGCAGTCGGCACATTAGACATTCAGTCAGTGTTGGAAAGCAAATACTTCTTCTCATAAGACTTTCCCATGGGCCAAGCGTCTATGAAATATATCGACAGATGATAGATTCGAGCAACGTCCTTTATATTTATTCCGGTGGGTTTCTTGTTGGTTTCCTCGCCGTTTTATCAGTTTTTTATGAATTCGTAAGTGGAACGGAATCCCGATAACACGCATTTCGTCATGCCAGATAAACATGTTTTTGCCGTCGTGAGATATGGCTGACAATCCAACAATGTCCTTTAAAGCCCGAAACAACGCTTTTTTGGCGGATCCAACGTATAAGGTGTTTATGGAGGGGGTATGGGTTAGTGAGGGCAATCCCGCAACCAGAAGGCAACAAAGTCTAAGTGTCGGCGTCGTTGATCATGCGCTGCAATCTGCCAAAAATCCGGTCTCTGTGAATGGCCATCTCGTCGTCCTCCTCGCCCTCGAAAAAGTGCTGGCGTTCAAAGGGCTCGTCTGCGTAGTCGTCGTCCTGCTGAAGAAAGTCGACAGTATTGGTACCATCTTCGTCAAAGAACTCATCGTAAAGATTGTCAAACTGCTCGTTTTCTGCAACATCTGCTTGCACATGGCCCTGGAGGTAGGCGTGGCCCTCGGCGGTTTCCCGGGTGTCTATAATAACAGGACCTATATCGTCATATTCATCGTCTTCGTCCCCTTCAAGGGGCGGCTCGTAGGTGTCACTATACTCGCCGGCATCCTCGTCTTCGGGGTAATCGTTCTGGTAAAACGACTCGGCATTGGAGTCCTCGTCGTCGGAATAAATCTGGGTGCGAGACTTGTTTTCGTCGTCCGACTGCATCAAGTCATATTCTTTGTCGTCAAAGAACCGGATGTATCCGATCTGCGATTGTGGGTAGTTATCGTTAGTGAGGGGTTCTGTAGACGAGAGCTTATACACGTCGAAGACGTATTCATCAACAAGGTCCTGGGTCTCGTCGTCATTTCCGTGACCGGAACTCACTGCATCACCAGATGCACCACCACCACCATTAAAGTCCTCGTCGCCTGTTATGGCCTTACCGCCACGCCGTTTTCTTTTGGGGGCCGCGCCATCGCTCACAGTGAGGAAACTGTCCAACATTTCCGAGAGTTCATGAGGAATCACGGTATCTTCCTCGGTCTGGGACTTGGGGATGATAAACTGCCGCAGGTCACGAGCCGAAGCGGCCTCGGAAAGCACCGACGCAAGCACGTCGGGGTCTGGCGCAGCCACCTTATCGTCAGTACCCGATAACTCGAAATACCAGCTTCTGGCCTCGGGTACGGGAGTGCGAGGGTTGGACGATAGAGGCGACGACGTTTTGGAGCGTTTGGATCGCTGGGAATCCTCCAAAATCAACGCTTGGAGGGGGTCCTGGCCCCTTTTTCTTTTGATCCGTAGCACCTGCGGGGACTAGACATTTAGGGTGTTTTGAGTGTTTTTAAAGGGGTTTTCGTTGGGGGTTTTTTTGGATGTTTGGTCCAATAAACCCAGTATAGGGTTGTTCGGGCCTCGGCTCAACATGTCCCCCAGTTTTTTGGAGCCCGCGGACAGGAAAAAGAAGAAAAAAAAAAAAAAAAAAAAAAAAAAAAAAAAATGAGGGCCCACCCAAAAGCCTCGGGCCCGCTTGCCTGCCGCACTTTTGCACCCAAACCCTTCGCTATGGAATTGACAAATTTGCTAATCTACCGAACAAATCAATTGCTTCACGATTTGTCCAAAAAGCTTATTGGTCACAGGTTGGAGCCCGGGCGCGACCTTGCTGTTGTGACCGGCGGATGTTCCGGTTTGGGTAAGGAATTGGTGGGCCGGTTGCGGCACATGGGCGTACGCGTGGCCGTTTTGGATATTAGAGACATGCCCGTTTACGAACGAGTGGAAGGCGCCCATTACTTCAAATGCGACATCAGCAAGGTGGACGACTTGCGGCGGTGCCGGAAATTGATCAAGTCCCATCTCGGGACCCCCACTGTACTCATCAATAACGCCGCCATTGTGCTCGGCAAGAATATTCTCGAGCTGACGTTCGACGAGGTGGACCGCATCATCCGGGTCAACCTCATGCTGCACTTCTACACCACCAAGGTGTTTTTGCCCGATATGATCCACCAGGAACGCGGGTACGTGGTGACGGTGGCCTCCGTGTTAGGGTTGATTTCGCCTGCGCAGTTTGCCGCCTATGGCGCATCCAAGGCGGGTCTCTTTGCGTTCCACGAGTCACTTACCTACGAGTTGGGGCCTCCGCTGCGAGCCGCATCCGGCGTCAAGACCCTTCTTCTTTGTCCGGGCCAAGTCACAACAGGTATGTTCCATGGGGTGGAGACCCCGCTGGCTTTCTTGGCCCCGGCATTGGACCCGGCAATGGTGGCGTCGTTTCTTGTGGACGCGTTGCGTTTAGGCAGACGTGGCGAGATCAAGATCCCCATGTACGCCAAATTTGTCCCCGTTTTCCGGACTTTCCCTTGGCCAATGACCGAGGCAGCAAGACGCACTTTCCGCATTGACAAGAGCGCCCGCCTGTTCAAGGGAACCGTGGATCTTCTTTCCTCGGACGACGCAGATCCACCCCACAACAACTCACACGTCTACCCCGATAAAGGAAACCTTGCCGTGGCACGCATCTCCACGGAAAAGGTCTATCACACCAACTCATTGCTCAACACACTCATGCGCGACACCTCGTTCAAGACCCACATGGCTCCTCGGCCCTCGTAGCGCACGCACAACTCTAAGGTTATAGCACTAGAATAAAGTTTGGCAAATTCGGCTTTTTTGGTCTCCATGTGCATGTAGAGCTGCTCCGTGTGCCTGCAATCGAAAAACCCGGCAACGTTTTCCGCGGGAACCCGCACAACTACACTGTTTTGATTGGTGATTCTTTTCTCGTCGGTATCCAGAAGCACGAGTTCGAGTGGTGACACCTTAATGTACCCGCATATGGCCTCGCTGTTCTGTACCTCGAAATACTTCGTACAGAGAAAGATGAGGTCATGAGGCACTGTCCTCACGATCCTTGTTCTTACACGGAACACCCGGCCATCTTCTATCATGGGCACCTTCTTTAAGTCTGCGAGGGTTATCACTTTACCTGCTTGTTGTACGGCGTCGATCTCCGTGAGTGCGGGTGAATATAAGGACCGGTGACTAGATAGGGCACGCGGAAGGATTTGGCCCCTGTTTGCGTAGCCCATGTTTGAGTGAAGATCTTGATGGTTGTGATGATGTTCAAGCAGTCCACTGTGGCTATCGTCTGGGGTCTCATTTAAAGTGTCGGGCACGTCGGTTTGGCGGTGTATCAGGTCCCCAGTTTCGTCCTGAGTTTGGGTTCCAAACATCCGGATTTGGGTGAGAAGCTCCGGCGACCCTTGTATGGCCGTAGCACCGCCAGAAGCACCGCCAGAAAAGACGCCAGTGGCGGCAGGTGCCCTTAGAAAGGAGTCCGAGGCCATGTCATGCAGTGGGTCAGTTGGCAAACTCATACGGAACTCGTCTTGGCCTCTTAGAATATCATCTAACCCAGGCGAATTGGAGCCGGATCCAGTCTCGGACTTGACCTCGAGCCCACTTGGTTGCTGGGATTCCTGGGTTGAGTAGCTGGTGGAATCTCCTGGAAGATGGTCAAGCATGGTCTGTTCATCTCGAGCCAAGCAGGGTTGGACAACGGAGAAAAGTAACGGTTTATCTATAGGAACACGCCCAGAGACGGCATGCACAAATCTGGCCCAGAGCAGCGAAAACGGTTGGGAAGCCCGCTTGGCCAACGTGGCCCGGTTAAGAAAGCGCACGCCGTTGAGATACACAGCCACGGATGCGTCTACAAAGCAGAATTTATGCCTGATATCGATCCACAAGTCGGAGTTTGGGGCGACGTCTTCGGCTTCGAAAAGGCTACGTCCAGTGCGCGTGTGGTAAGCCTCTTGGAGGTGTTTGAGCTGGTCGAATTTGGCCCTGATCACGCAGACTTCGTTATCTGCAAATACCACCTTATCATCCTTGACCACGAATGGCGACTCGCGGGTCCGGGAATAATCCGTCACCATCATGTTCGGGTTATCGCTGCCTGACGGGACCTGTAGTGCGATCACGTGCAATGGAAGAACGACCTTGGAATATGTTTCTGCAAACAAGTCCTGGAAGGTGGGCATTGGAGAGGTGATGGGATTTCCTGGGGGAGTTGATTATGGGGAAAATCAGAAAACACTTGATTTTGTTTGTTATTTGACCGGGTGTAGGTAATTCCTTGGCCTTCTTATTTGGTCGTTTTTGTCATGGAAAAGAATGGAGGTCTGCGAGCATTACGCGTTTCTCGGTGGTTGAGACGCGGTGCGGCCACCTTGCGAATAAAGTCACTGCTACTATATGCTGCTATATGCTACTATCCAATGGTATATATGTACTATCTAGTGGATTCTTTCCTACTTGGGAAATCCGAACTGGAGAATCTCCTATTTGGGAAATTTTCCAAGATTCTGCTGATCAATAAGGATGAAGTTTATATGTTTGGCTGTAGTTACTGTCAACCGGGCCGCAAGCATGACTGGGCCTGTGTAATACTGTGACTAATAAATCGGATATTCTCCAAGATGAGTCATTCACATAATGTATACGGTGGAAGATACCAAGGGGTAGGATAACATGTTTCCTTCGTATCTTGTGAAGAACGTGCGTACGCAATTTCATCTATTCCCCCACAGGCAGTCATAAATTGGGTGTGCCTGCAACATGATTTAGGCCAAAATAGAGTAAGAGTCAAGCACATTGATGAGTGTTTGTAACGTGCCTTGTCATTCTTTTGAAAAAGAAAGGATGTTTTGCTGCTGACTTTTTTAAGAAGCAATTCGTATTACAGGACGCCACTATTAAGTACCCTAAGACTCCTATATCGTCTATAGAGAAACCCCAGCAAACCGTCTGATTAGTGTACTGAGTATTGGAATCCCGAGCCTAGACCTTCCTTCTTACACTGATCACTGTGGAGGTTGCGCCAGCTCGTCTTTGCCTTGATATGACCCATGGCCTTTTTCAGCTGCCTCGGCAGTAAAGGCCGTAGGAATATTACACTACATTGGCTCCTCTTGGTTGCGCAGATTGATTTTTCTGTTGTTTCGTTGGGTAAAACTTCCGGTAATACTCCTGCTGTATTGCTGGAAAAAGATGCAAAAAAAGATGAAAAGATGAAAGAAGTCCACATTTATATTCCATAGACCCCCTACATAATTTTGTTCCACGGTTAAAATCCAACTAAGAAGGCCCTCGTTCGAGTCCCCATAGTGTGTTGGGCAATGCTATTTGGAACTTTACCATTAAACAAGACTTACGAAGCTTTACGCAACCTTAATTGGTACGTCCAAACTGTGCGCCGAGTATATTGTTCCAGGCTCCGAAGGCCAAGGGAGGCAATGTTCTTCAACCTCTTCTGCATGGGCAAATGAAGAAGATGTTGGAACATACTAAGGTGCGAGCGGGATGACGTGATCTACAGAGCGGCTGGAATAAGGAAGAAGGTATAGGGCTCGGGAGAGCTGGATAACGTCATTATTCAGTATTCTATCCAGATGTGTTTTCAGGTTTTTATATATATTTGGATAGTTTTGGGGTCGCTATTATAGCGGCTTCCTGTAATACAATTGTTTCTTTAAAAAAAAAAAAGAAGAATGTTCGTAAAAATAGGCCTCGCTAATGGTTTCATTGCCTATTTCAAGGGTTAGCAAAAGTTTGTTAGATTGCTCCGCCACCTGGAAAGTTCTCCAGAATTGTCATTATCCATGATGCCACTACCATTATAAACAGGTAATCAACCTCACATCGCGGTGCCCTACACTGTTTTGGACTGGCTGCATTGTATACCAAACACAAGACGGATACTAAAACCTTGTTTATTCCGCTTTTGTGGCACACCTCCCCACATTACGACCCAAACCAGCCAAAATTACCACGATTTTGAGTGAAATTCGCCGGGGTCCAATTTGAAGACCTCTCCTGGTGTACGGGTGTATGAAGGACATTACATCCTCTCTATAAGGATACTGCCATGTTGACGCCCCACTTGGTGTTTCCATACAAATAGCTATCTGGATTTAGCAGTCTTTTCGAGCGGATACCATAGCTTTCTGTAATATTTCATTTTATTTCCTGTAGTTTTAAGTTTATTGGCAGATAAAACTTCTTGGTGGTGTATCTGGAACCATCAGTAATAGTCTGTGGTTTAAGAAACACGTCAATGGGTTTTTTGTCAATAGGTGAAAATATTCCATTTAGACTTCTTTAGTTTTCAAAAAGTAAGGGTGAGCAATAAACTAGCAAGTACCAATGACCCAAGCAACCAAGTTTGCTCACGAATCTGCCAGTTTCCCAGGTAAATTACAGGTATCGGTTATTGGAATGAAAGGGACAAGAGTAAGAAGGGAAAAAGAGTGCGTTTTATAGCATGTGTTTCTTTTTCTTAAAGGGGCTGGAATTAATATGACGGTGAATCGAGGGACCCCCCATGCTGAACCTCGTCTTGGTTATACTGAGACAAAAAAACATCCGAATCAGGTTTAGACAAGTTTTTTCTTGTTGAGTATTGGATTGGCCAGTCTTCGTTTTTGGGAAAAACAACCCTAAATCTGTATTTGAATACGAAAAGTCTCTTGGTATGACATAGTAGATGATTCCAATGATGTCCAGCCAAGTTTTATGCAAGTTAAATGTGCAGATTTAGATTTTGTATTGCCTCTTGTTTGGTGGCAATGAAACAGATTCGATCCCAAACAGACCACCTTCGGGTCTTGTATTACTATGGCCTAGTATATTCTTTACCCGTGAAGGCATTTGAGTATCACCACTATTAATAATAATTCATTATGTATTTCATGTCTCTATGGAAAAGACAGCAATCGCAAAGACATACGCTCATTATGAATGGGTGTCTCTACTTCAAACCCCCCTAATGTCTTTCCCCTAATGTTCTTTCCCTAAGATCTGTAGTCTGCGTTGATCGAAACGTAGTCGTAGGACAAGTCACAAGTCCAGAACAGAGACAGTTGGCCACCACCGGTGTTCAAGTCGATTTCGATCTCCAAGTCCTCGTGCTTCAAGATCTCCAGCGCACGCTCTTCGTCCACATTCTCGGGCTCACCATCAACAAGCAACCGGAGGCGAGGAGACCCATCGGTGGGCACAAACGAGACACAGGTCCCGGTAGTGTTGACGGATTCAGCGCCAACATCGGCATATCCGATAGCACATAAGATTCTTCCCCAGTTGGCGTCATTACCAAACATAGCAGTCTTAAATAAAGAAGAGTTGGCCACGGTCAGGGCCACGGTCTTGGCGTCCTTGTACAGCAAGGCATCCTTGACGTTGATCTTGATAAACTTTGTGGCACCCTCACCGTCACGTACAACCAATTGGGCAAGTTGCTGGGCAAAGTCGGTGATTTCTCTACGAAGCGTCAGGAAAGCCTCGGAAGACTCCGCCACACTGTCGATGACGGGGCCTCCAGCGGCACCATTGGCAATGGCAACAATGGTATCGTTGGTGGAGGTATCTCCGTCCACGGAAATCGAGTTGAACGACCGGTCGGTCGCGTACTTCAAAATGTGGGACAAGGCTTTGGACGTGACGGGGGCGTCAGTAGCAAAGAAACCAAGAAGCGTGGCCATGTTGGGGCAGATCATGCCTGCACCCTTGGCGAGACCCGCCAACGTATAGGTGTGGCCACCAATGTCAAACTGTTTGCTCACCAACTTGGGGAAAGTGTCGGTGGTGCAGATGGCGGTGGCACATGCAAGCCAATGGTCGTGGGTATCGCCCAACCCGTCGGCGGCTAATGGGGGGATTCCCGACAAAATGTTGTCGATGGGCAAGTTATTTCCAATGACACCCGTCAGCATCACGAGCGACGAGCTCCCCTTATTGGCAAATGTCTTGTTGGTGATGTCAACCATTGCACGGGCATCCTTCATTCCTTGTGTTCCCGTCACTGCGTTAGCATTTCCCGAGTTCACCACTATAGAGTTGATAAGCTGGGTCTCCTTGAGGATCTGTGCCGACACTTGGACCGGGGCGGCCTTGAACTTGTTTTTGGTGAAAACAGCGGCAGCCACAGCATCAGATTTGGACGTGTTATGGAGTAACGCCAAATCAAGAGACGTGCCGTTTTTCTTGACTCCACAGTGGGCTCCACCGACAACAAACCCTTTAGGGTAGACTCCCAGTTTGGGCACAAACCTCTCGGCTTTAGACACGGTGTTTAATAAGAGCGGACTAACTTTCATCCTGACAGAGGTTTATGAGGAAAAAGGTGCCCAAAGGAAAATATCCGTGGAAGATTTTCGGTGCCGATAAAGAACCTGTCACGTGAGGGCGAGGACCGGCGCCAGGTCCGCGACACACAGAGATAGTGGACCGCGCCTAACCGGATTGGGAAAGAGCATGAGGTTAGGCTTCGGATCTATAATTTCTCCGGGACGCATGGAGTGTACGCATGGAGTGTACTGTGGTTGGTTTTCCCGGGGAGCTTAAGTGGGGGGAAGGAGTTGACGATAATTATCCGTCTCTATTTTGTGGGTGGTACTGATCAAAGGGGTAGAAGATTTTCCATATGATACATTTGTTTCTTTAAGAAAAAAAGAAAGAGAAAAAATCGCTCATGTCTCAGCCAGTGATGGACTAAGCCGGAAGCAATTTCAGATACGAAAAGGTGAATAATTTGGTGGCTGATGGTAGCAAGGAAACGGATAATGACTCATTGGAATATTCTACACAGGATATCTAATAAGCAAGACTAAATGACTTTCTATGGAATTGGAGGCATATAGGATAGGTTTTGATAAATTGGCTAGTTTCAAGTCCGAATTGGGTGTAGAAATGCTTATAATGAGATAGAGTCTAATGATTCAGCATCATAGACCTGAAATGACTAGGCGTTTTCGTATAATATAATTGCTTTTATAATCCCTTCTCTTGATTCATGGGTGAGGCAAAGTTGGAGTAGGTGTGGACAGAGTGGAAAGCCAGATTTCAGAGGTGAATCATAGTTTATATGGTAATTGGTTGATGAATCATTAAATTCGTGTTTTGTCCCTGATCTTTAGGTAGCAGAGTGGTAATCAGATTTGGTAACCCTTTCAGGCCTTTCTATCGCAACAGAACTGTTAATAGTTTGCTACACTTTTGTGGAGTTAAAGATACAACAAGTAACTACCACAATGTTAGAGTCGCGTTGGTGTAATAAATAGTGCTGGAAGGAACAAAGTCTTTGGGAAGAAACTACTGATCCTTTCATTACTCTTTCCTTTACTTCCATCGCTGGTTTCAACTACAAGGTTTGTTCACAAAGTACTATAAATACATGGTTCTAATACACCTATAAACATACGCAAATATATCGCACACCAAAGCATTAATTGCACTCTTTTGGAATGAACACTCTTAGTTTTCCTGTAAAACGGAAATATTGGATAGACGTCACTAAAGCCTTCGACAAAATATTTCACCATTACATGCGTCAGGGGCTATTTAAGATAGGATTAGGGTCACAGTTGGTAAGCTTGATAATGCTGATATTGACTGAACAAGAAGCACACATTCTTAATAATTGGGAAGGCGAGAGGTTTCCCCTGAGGTGTGGAGCGAGACAAGGTAACCCCATTTCACCCCTCCTTTTCTATTTAGCATAATAGCCGTTTCTTTCAAGTCTACAAGCACTAAGCGGAAGCCCCATTGAATATGAGGGTGTCTTATCGAACTTATAGGTATTGTCGACTATTTCTTCATTTAATGACTCTTATGCTTGCACATGGTAGACACAAAGAGGGGTTATCATCTTCTGTGAGGGGCCTGAAATTGGCCTAACCTATTAGCCATGACTCCGAACTTGATTCTCCAAGGCTAACTCTGAGCCACTATCTTTATTACAGGACACAGCCTCAGATTGCCTAATCGCAAACCTAATCACGCACATTTCGAAGAATACAAGAACGCCACATTCCAATAGACTCTTCTAGACCTACGTTTTGGAAGCTTAGATTCTGTTTCTTTTTTCTTATGTTGGGAAAAGGGAAAGCTTGATTTGAATGCACGAAAAAGCGGATAAAGGCGCATCACGAACCTTACATATTATTTAGTAGGATTGAAAATGTCCAAGTTGCCGTGCATATTTTCCTGATTTTTTGAAACCATGGCTTTTTGGTCATCTTGGGAATTAGCTTTTTCACTTTTCGGGTCTTTTCCTGAGAGGAGAAAGAGTCCAAAGAAAGGAAATCATCATAATAGACCTTCGCAATGGTTTAAATTCTCGACAATGATGAACTCCAAAACCCTCATTGAATTTGGCGATCTTGTCTTAGTTTATAACATTTTTTCATCTCCTCTTTATGGATAGGGAGTTGGCCCATTTGCTTTATTTTGAATAAGCAATTCGTATTTCTTCTCCTCAGCCTACTGTTTTCACTTTGATGATGATTCAGAAGCTTTGATGGGACCGGGATAACCCCTCTAGCCCCTTTACCAAACACTTTATATAAAGGACTTGAAAGTCCCAGAGTTCGATTTGCCCATTTTACTTCCTGGCTACCTATTGATAATGATTTCTTTTGAATGGCAATACCGTGTGAGTTTGAAAATGAGCTGGTAGAATCAAAAGTATTCTGGTGGACACAAATGAGTCCATATTGTAGAAAACCATAATAGATTCCAGTTCTTTCCTTTACACGATTTTGGTTTCGGGCATTTTCTTTTTCGTGTCTGGGGAATCTTGATAGGTTTATGTATACTACAGGGAAAAGAATGGAACAATCCGACGTTTCTACACTGATCAAAAAGTAATGTGGAGAAACGAGACAGCTAATTGGGGAAATAAATCTTCACCAAGTTTTCTTGAACTTTTTTAAGAAAAAATTGAAAAAACATAAAGCATGGTTATACTCTATAAAAAAAGCCCCTCCTCCTGGGTCTTCTGTTTATAATGTAACCATTGGCGTATTTGAACGGAAGAACTTCCCCTTTAAACAAAATATCCTGGGCTCGATTGATCAAATGCAACAGTTCAGATTCTACCTTTTTGTTCCCACTGCCCATATGCTAACTGAATTATAAAGTTTTTCCATAAACTAAGAATCTACCATTTGCTCTTGTGGATGGAGGTACACAGACCAGTCTGGTCTTACGCGTCTAAAAAAGGCAGATAGACATTCTAGTATTTTTCTAGCTCAAAATTACTGGAAGCAGGAAATGTGACTTGATTTTCTACCCACTTACTGGCTTGGGTATTCCTTCTTTACGAAAGGCTTATTGGGTTGGTCTCCCTAGCAAAATAGCTTTTATACAGAGAAAAAATAACAAGTTTCAAGTTATAAGTTTCGACAATGGGCGTATAGACATGATTATCATAATTATCTTGTATGATATTCCTGGCTTTCCTTAGTTGGTATTATAGGATGGCCCAGTGCCAAATACATCGGTGTGCAACGTTGCAAGGGAAACTGAATTATCCCGATCTTCAAGGATAGACACCTTGGTATTCCAAATGATTCATTTGTCCAGAAATGATATATATACTTTTTAACCCGGCCTTTATGTTATGGCTTGCTGTGTGTTATTAACCATTGCGTGTGCTTATTACGAGTGCCTCCTCGGATCTGGTACTTATCTCCCGATACTGGTGCTGTGAAGAATGTGAAACCAAATGTAAGCCATGGAAACAATATAAGCAAATAATGAAATTCTCCCTTTAGTCTCGACAACTCAATGTCCATTTATGAAATTTTGAAAAAAGCTTGAAATTTTTATATTCTTTGATTAAGAACAAATACATTCCAATATTTAAATAATCCCGCAACCTTCAAAAATTCCCATTACTTATTTCACCTGGTTAAATCATAAACGCCTCTTCATACTCCCTAAAACCAATCAAAAGAAATCCAATCCACACAACTATTTTAAAACATATACAATCAAGTGTAAGTTCATAAGGAAGTAAATAATAAAAAAAAAAAAGAAGAAAAAAAAACCCACCTCATGGAAATCAAGCGAAATGCGCAGCTTGGGTCGCTACAAAATTTTTCGTCTTCGCACACTACCTTAACATCTTCAATCTACACTATTATACAAGGTATTCGTCCAAAACCTTGCGACTACAAATCCCCACACACCCCCGAAATCACCAAGTTAATAATCAAACATGACCAAAGCTCCACTTAAAGAGTACTTGAAAGGATTGCCTGGACACAAGATCTTGAGACAGGTGGCCAGGTTGAACCTCATTTCCGGAGACCTGAATACGGCCTTCAAGCTCCCATCGAACGTGAAAAAACTCGAGGTTTTGATCATGAATAAGGCAGTGAACCGTAGAATGGTTGGATTGAACCAATTTTGGAAGTGGAACTTGCCCACGTTGAGATTCCACAACGACAATGTCGACTTTGTCGTGACCCGCATCAAGCCTGAAGTCAAGGAGGAGTACCCTCGTGTGCCCTGCGCCATTTTCATCCACAAGAAGGCAGGCGACGTCACGAGGATCGAGTGTAACGACAGATCCGCCTCCTGGATCGTTAAATCTATCGTGAATGCTACCGGAGCACAGGTTGTACCTAAAGAAGAGATTCCTCACATTCCTCTTCCAAAAGTCAGATTACAATAATTGAATGTTCGTCTATAGCTGCACTGGGCGTTAGCGCATTGCGGCCAAAATCTGTGAATTGAGCTGTTCGATTTGCTTGTATATAGTTTCCGGTTTACCCCTTTAAGTTTGAGAATTCTAGTCTGAGTTTAGAATATTAATAAATATCAATGCATTTGTTTCATGAGGTGGCATATTGATGGCCGCACACCTTGCTAGTATTTCTATGATGCCAAAAATTGTAATAACGCGTCCTTGCCCTTGATCTGTATAAGATTGCGTATCTTTTGGAGCTCATACACCTCCGAAGGCGTGAGCGCAGTGCCACACGACTCTGGTGCAATCACTTTGTTTATGGGTTGGTTCACATCTTTTGTTGTCTTCTTCGAAGCGGTTCCGTTTTGCTTATGTTCCTTCTCCACAGAATGCTCAACCACACGGTCTTCCTTCGTGACGACTTCTTCTTTCGCCACTTCCTTCTTCGCCACTTCCTTCTTGGTCACTTCCTCCCCAGGTACATCATCATTATGGACATGGATATTGAGAAGTGCCCGTACGGCTTCCATGTCTCTGGTCTTTTCCAGCTGAATCTTCTCATCGTAATTATGTATATCCCGAAGAACGGCACTCTTTATATTTCTGGATTTCTGTACGAAATCAAGAACCACCTGTTGCTCGGGTACACGATAAATAAAGGGCTTTTGGTCTGGATCATCGGCATTTGTCATTAAGAGCAACTTCGCCAGTTTTTCCGAGCTCTTTGCCGCAATCCGGTCTCCAAGCGCAAAGTTTTGAAGATAATCGGGTGTCACATTATGTCCTGATTCGGTTTCATCGTCGGAGCCAGGGTTGGTGTCAAGCTCGCTTATGCATTTATCTATGGCTTCCGTATCATTCGAGATGAAACTCCTTGCTTGGAAGTTTTGATAATCTTGTAGCAGCCGATGCGAATTTTCCGTGAGGTAGGGCTGGTCGTTGTACTTAATGAGAAAGTTATTCGCCTGATTGAAGCGAAGAAAGTTGTTGTGCGCCGCAACATCAAGCACCAACGCGTCTTTGAAGCTACGCCGTTCCAGCCAGAACGACGGCAAAAGCGACTCCACGTGGTTGGGACAACGCCATTTTTGACCACGCGTTTTCGCCAGGCACATGGGTTCGGGCAAACAATCCAAGTGCCACTGGAGAGGACAATAGTCGCAGAATGTGAGTGTGCGTCGGTGTAGACCAGAAAGACCGCACTTGTGGCATAAGTACGGGTTACCATCCTTGTCATATAGATCATCAATGTCGAGACTTTCGTCCTTGTTGAATCCAGGGATTTGAGCCCCGTTTGCTTTGGTGTACGACACCTCCGGCTTGACCAGCGAGTCATGGTAGGCATGATCATCGCCAGTGGATACACCGATAAACGTGGAGTCGCGTAGACGCTTGGGTAAGCGAAATTCAGTGGGGATACGCCCGTAGATCGAGTTGACCAAAGGACCAAACATACCCAAGTCATTCCACACTTGGCGGGGAGAGAGCCCAAGACGGGCCATGCATTCTATACAGTTCCAGTTATCTTCGGGGACGTCCCGGAGTGGTGGGTCACAACAAAGAAGATGGAAGGAACGTGGGCACGAATCGCAGCAAATGAATACTCCGGTTCCGCCACATGTCGAGCAGAAGTCGTCGTTATCGTTGGCGTCCGAGGGTTGCTCGGGAGGCGCAGACACGGGGGTTCCAAGGAGAGCGTGGGACCGCTTGGGCGATATGATTTTGATGCGTTTGACCGAAAAAGAACCAGGACTTCCTTGGTTTCGACTCTTCGACTTTGGCGTTGGCGGAATATTGATGGTGGTGGTTGTTGAGTGGTTGGCCGAAGTCAGTCTGGCGCGTTTTTTAGGGGGTACATGCTCCTTGACGTCGGCGCGGATTCCAGAATCATCAGTTAGTTTGTCCAGTTTTACGGTTTGCAACTTCTTTTGGTATTCGGCCTCTCTCTCCTGGAGAGTGGCGTCGCTGGGAGCTTCTACAGCAGCACGCGTAGATGCCAGTCTCCATTTACGTCCGCGGCCGCCGCCAGCAATGCCACGTTTGGATTTTGTGGGCGGCAAAGTTTCTAGTGTGTGGCCGGAGAATCCAGGTTTCGAAGGAGCCAAGTCGGGCTCCACAAATGTGAGCGATCCGTCTTTTGACGACAAAATAACCGACCGAGACCTGGAGCCAGGCTCCAACTTCGGGAATGGCTGGATCAACGGCGCGTTTTTGATGCCGCTTGCTGACCGGCCCTTTTCGGTGATTGCAGGGCTACCCTGAAGCGAAAGGATAAGACTGGGCTTCTTTGTCCGCGGCTTGTAAGTTCGTTTTTGGGTATCGTCATTGGTGGTGTTCCTTCTGCGAGTGGGTTTTTCTTCCTCAGCGGATTTTTTAGCACGCTGTTTTTTCTCGGGGGTAAGCACCACACCGGGAGATTTCAGCCGGCTCTTAGGCTTGGCTATGTTTCTTTTTGGCCCCATATTCCTGGTATAGAGGCGATCTGGAAAGTCTGCAATCTCGGTTTCCAATCTCGGTTTTTCAGTAAAGCAGCGAGGGTGATTTTCAAGCAAAAAAAAAAAAAAAGGCCTGGTTAAAAAAAAATTGACCAAAATTAAGACAAAGTCAACCCACCAAGAAGATAAAAAAGTCCAATTTGGGATACGTCAATTAGTCAAGAAAATAACCAGTTGAAACCAAGCCAAGCTAATTTAATCGGTGGTGCTCGATTCTAGACAATGGGAAGTCAAAAAAAAAAGTCCGATCCAAAACAGTGCAAACAACTGCGTGGTGAGAAACTTGTCACCTTACCGTGAACCGTATGCTGGGACGTGCTACCGAGTCGAGGAAGCCAAAAAAAAGGGTGGATGTAAATAAAATACTGGAAGATAACGAACAATAATAAGAGGGAAAAAACACACACACAAAAACAAAAAAACAAAAACAAAATAAACAAAACAAAACAAAAAACAACAGGGAAAGAAAAGTAAAATTAATTGATTACCATTGGCAGGAAAGGGCCAGGTATTTATACACAAACGGGTGGGGCGGGTAAACACAAACACAAAGGGATAAATTCAAGGGAAAGTAAGAGGGGATGAAGAGGTGACGGGTAGGGGGCAGTAAGTAGGGGGCAGTACAAGGTAGATAGTAAACAACCAAGGAGCGAGGTAATTGGTTTGAAGAAGAGGCTTTGGAGAAAACGCATGTGCGAGAATGATACGCACGAGCAATAGGGGACGTAAGAGACAGAGCAGGGTGTTGAAGGTTTATTAGTCGTATGTCATGATGGGGGTGATGGGGATGGTGGGGGAGGTATGGTAGCATGGTTCTTGTGACGGTAAGGTGACGTTCGCTACACTAGAGTGAGTAATGCCTTTGGTATTGCTGCAGAGGATCAACGATACCATAGATAAAGACACGATGGTGAATATCCAGCGTGTTGTCACTGGAAACAGGTAATAACCGAGTTCTTAAACCACCACACTTAAACCAGTGAGTTATGCATTGCTATATATACCATGTTGTATTCCTCAAGGCATATACTAGATTGGTGGTCACACGCAATCCAGCTTCTTGGCCTTCGAAAAAGATCCAGAATGGTTTGCCCAATTTCACCAGTTTCGGATATTCACAGACCAAGGGAGTGATTCGTCTGGCAATACAATAACAATTAGTATTGGCTTTTTTATTCCAACTGTGCCGTAAAGATAATTACCAAGGCCGATACTCCTCTTTGGAAATACTAAGCACCTTCACACGCTCTTATTTATAGGTTTTCCAAGATAGGAATGCCTAAGACTTGGGCTTGGGACTTGTTCAAAATTGTCTGACCAAGAAACTACTCCCTTGAATGGTCAAAGGTTTTGAAACGTTTTCGTCGAAATACAGTGATTGAGTATTCGTATGCTAATATACCAATATGGATGTGAGGCGTTTTTTCTGTGAGAGGAGAGGCCACCACTAGATAATGACACTGAATCGATGTAGGCAAACAATCAGGTAGTCTTTATTGTAAAAATCGGGACTTTTCAGTGACCACCATAGTTTAAATAAGACAGTCGATATTATACCAGTTTTGAGATAAAATATCTTATGCAGACACAGTTGTTAAATAGATTTCGGGTTTAATATTCATATTTGGCAATCCATAAAACTGGAAACAGCCTCTCTAGGTCAACCTAAGGTATTGAAAACCCACCAAAGTTTAATAATCTATATTGAAATAGGGTGAATTACGAGGCTTGATCTAGTACCTTTGGCTAAACCAACAAGATACCATTATGAATAAATAATAGTCATCAAAAGTTCAGCGACAAGATCAGTGGAAAGACCATTTTATGAGACCTCAATAACGTGCCATATTGAAACCGAGAAGCAGATATATATTCCAGGATGGGCTGCGGAGATCAAAACTTAATGGGGTCACTATCATCGAAAACACCACCAGAGGTGCTAGTTTACACACACCATCAATTCACTAATTGCAAGTCGAATGCAGTGGCAAAAAGGACATGTACATACTGGAAATAAAAGGGTTCGGCCACCACACTGGGTATTTACCTTTCCTATGCCAGTTCTTCGTTCAATTAAGGAAATCTGCAAACTACTGATGGTACTGTCTGGTGCATAATATCACTACACCCATCGGAAGAGCTCTAGATTTCTCCAAAAGGTATTGATATACCTGCTTTTGTTGTTTCAGACGATAAATCCTCAGCGACGCCCTTAAAGGATATAATGATTCCCCCTGGAATTAATTCTACCTTTGGAATGGAATATGGCAAATACTAATCGGACTAATACGCCATACAGAGAGGGTTAACGTATCACCCCAAGAAGAATACCCCATACTGCGAGTGATAATAACTGTAAATCAAGAAATTGATACAACGTGTTGCCTCCAAAGGTGAGTTCATCATTCACATGTTGTTGAAATAGCAGTAGCTTTGACCTCCATATTATATACGTGTTGCAATACACTCGCATGTATTCCAAAATACGTCACTGCGTAAGCACCATCTTCCACAAGAACCTGGAAAAACAACGACCTAACGTTTTAAATGCAGCGGTGCTAATTGAAGTTTTCATACAAAAGCATAGCCATTTCAGAACCAAGCTCAGATGTGTAGACTATGAAAACTGAGCCTCCCTACGGGGTCAAGCCTAAAAGGGACATCTTCACAAACTGGACCAACTATTCAAATTTAAGAACGGCCGCATCACACGGAACTTGATTTCGATCAAAAGATAAAAGATATAAAAGATATAAAAAGAAATAGAAAAGAAGAGAAAAAGATTTCACCATTTGCACCCACATCCACCATGCTGCGTACCCTCATGCCAATAGTTAACCTCCCCCAACCACACCCTACAACACAAACAATCCCCCCACTCGTCCAAAAACACAAACCCCAAATTTTCATTAACTATCCACCCAGCCCCCTCTCATCCAGAAAAAAAAGCCCTCCCCAGGCTTAAACCCAAAATTCTTCTCCTACAGCCTCCCCGGCCGTATAGTTCCAGAAACGGCAGGGCCACGCTTCCCAGGCCCAGATAACGCCCCAGTGCGCGCACCGGCAACCGACAACTGGCCAAAACCCTTCGGGTCCCTTCCCTTACACCTCCAGCCTGGGCCAATCTACCGCCCCAGACATTCCGCATGTGTCGCGCGCGTTCACTGAGATTTTCCGGGTGCACGTACTATTTTTTTCTTTTCGTGGCCCGAAACATTAATCAACCCATTGACAAGATTCAAGATATTCTGGAGGCAACGAACAGAGAGAAAAATTAAACAACACTTCTCCACACAAACAATTCTCCCCAATGCTGTTCCCCCACGCGCTTGAACCCCCGGCGGCGTCGGATCCCCTTGATAGTCGCCACGGTGTTTTTACCTCCAGTCCCCAGTATGCCGTGGATGCCGTGGCGCTTATGATCGACGAATGTATGCGGATTTCCCTGGCCATGCGCAAACAGGGCCGCTGGACACAAACCGGCGTGGCTGCCATCTTTGGAGCATCGGACTTTTTCGGCGACGACGAGCCATTGGCGGCTAATTTGGGCGTTTCGTCCATGGGCTCCGGCCCCGGCACTTATGGGCCTCTAGCAGGCCTCGGAGGCTTGGCCCCTGCGCCCGCCACGCATGCTAGATCCGCCAGTGGCCCAGGCACGGGTCCTGCTAACCCCCTACATTCGAGCTTCTTACAGTTGCGGGCGATCTTGACGGAAACTCGCGATATCGATGACGTCGATAGCTTGACCCTCTTACAACCGTTTCTACTCACAATTGAGTCGAGTGCCACCTCCGGTGCTGTCACCAGCTTGGCGCTTAACGTGATCACCAAGCTCCTCCAGTATGAAATCATCTCGTTCCGCTCGAAAAACTTGACTAATATGCTTGTGCAATTGACCACGTCATTGACTCGCTGCCGGTTTGAGGCCTCCGACCAAAACGCCGACGACGCCGTGCTTTTGAAGGTTCTCCGACTCTTGGAGACCATCATCACCAGCCCCCTCTCGCGCTTATTACCCAACCCGGTGGTATCGGAAGTCATCCATACATGTGTGTCATTAGCATGCAATAAGCGCCGCAGCGAGGTGCTCAGAAGAGCTGCTGAAATGGCCATGGTCACCATGACCGTCCGTATATTCCTGCGTGTGCGTGAACTTGAGCCTGAGGTATCCACTGGCGAGGAAATCCCCCAAAATTATGCCGACTTCCACGCTGATGTCATTGGAGACGCGCCTCTGGAGTCCCCGTCGTCCAACTCGTCTTTGAAAAACCAGAATCCTGGTGACCCAATTGAGCAATCCGTCCAGTTTGCCCCTATCACCCCTACCCATGCGTCTGCGAATGACAAGTTCACCACCGATACAGTTGATTTAACCCCGCTTTCACCACGGAAAGTTTCCGTCACGGAAAACTCCCACGAGCAGTTTGACATCCAATGCATCAATGAGTTCTTGGCTCTTCTCATCTCCATGTCGTCACCCACAAACCAGTACCAGCACATGGAGTCCTCGCGCGTATTTGCATTATCGCTTATCAACACTGCCATCGAGGTGGCGGGTGACCAACTTCTTGAACACCCATCGTTATTGGCGTTGTTCGCCGACCCCGTATCGAAGGACGTTCTGCAAATCATCTCGTCAACCGACTCCATTGCTCTTTTGCTGGAAGCTCTCAAATTGTTCTGCACCATGGCGGTGATTCTCAACAGTAACCTTAAGGCGCAGATCGAATTGACTTTCAATTTAATTTGCAAATCGCTCTTGCCTAATAAGGCAGCCATTGACAAGAACATCAAGGGAAATACCACGGCCATTTCTTCCAGAAGCCCTGCGTCCAAAGAACTCATTGTAGAGTCATTATCGTTTCTCTGGACACGATCTCCACAGTTCTTTGTCCAGTTGTTTGTGGAGTTTGACTGTGACTTTGAAAAATCAGATTTGGCTAACACTTTCATAGACTTTTTGTGTGAGCTTGCTCTTCCCGAAAGTGCCATCACCACTACTGACAATGTTCCTCCAATCTGCTTGGAAGGTATCCTTTCATTTGTTTCTGGCCTCAATGCTAGAGCCAAATCTTTGCCTACTCAAAACACCGATCTCTCTCCGAAGCACCCATTGATTGCGAACAAAATGCAAAAGAACTCATTTATTAAGTGTACCGAAATTTTCAATGTTAACCCGAAACAAGGTATTGTTGCTCTCACCGAGCAGCAGTTTATCAAAGATGCCAATGACCCAAAAGAATTGGCAAAGTTCTTTTTCCAAAAATCTACTAGACTTAACAAGAAGATCTTGGGTGAGTTCTTAGCAAAGCCAGTAAACTCCCAAGTTCTAAAAGAATTCATGCTCTTGTTTGACTTTGGTGGTTTGCGTGTGGATGAGGCATTGAGAAGCATGCTTAAATCATTTAGACTTCCTGGTGAATCCCAACAGATTGAACGCGTGGTTGAACTTTTCGCTGAAGCTTTTGTTGCCTCGCAAACAACAGAGAATAATCTTGCTCCTGAAGACCAACCCGACAGAGAACCGGTTTTACCCGACCGCGACGCTGTCTTTATTTTGTCTTACTCTATCATCATGCTTAATACTGACTTGCATAATCCTCAGGTGAAAAAGCTGATGGATCTTGAGGCTTATCGCAAAAATCTTAAAGGTGTATACAATGGAAAGGACTTTCCTGAGTGGTATATGGCCAGCATTTACAATTCGATCAGAGATAGAGAAATTATCATGCCGGAAGAGCATCACGGAACAGAAAAGTGGTTCGACGATGTCTGGCATAATCTTATTTCCTCCCAGTCTAATTGGGCTAGAGACCATGTCAATTCAGTTGCCGACTTTGACTCTGCAACCTTATGCGACTTTGACAAACTTTTGTTTGAGTCTGTTGTGGAAAATGTGGTTGGGACGCTTATCAAGGTGTTTAAAGAAGCATCGGACGATAATATCATTACAAAATTAATGTCATCTATTGACAAATGTGCAAATATTTGCATCACTTACAATTTGGACCAAGCGGTCAACATGATGATTGAACTGTTAACTAAACTTACAACCTTATCCGAAGGACCTGCTCTCAAAGTTCCAGACGAGGAACATTTCAGAGTCGAGATTCCTATCACCCAGATTACAATCGAAAACAAACCAGATCCAGTCACAGTAAGCGAGTTGTCTGTGTACTTTGGAAAGGACTTTAAAGCTCAACTTTCGACTGTGGTGCTTTTTAGATTGGTAAAGAAGCCTACGTGCAAGGTGTCACCATCCTGGAATGCGGTGGTGAGATTGATTTTGAACTTGTTCGAAAACTGCTTGATTGAACCAAACTTGTTTGGTGACTTCCAAAAGAAGCTCAAGCTCTCCCCATTGGCTAGGGTAAAGCCAAGCTTCGTGATTCAAAAGGTGAAACCACTCAAGGAGAGTGGTCTACTTTCAACGTTTTCTTCATTCTTGAAGGGTTATTCAGACGAACCTCCCGAACCTTCTGACCAGGAGATTGAATCGACTCTCTCTACTATTGATTGCGTGAATTCACTCAACATTCCCGAAATTTTCGACATTGTTTCTAAGAGTGAAAGTGGCGAAATGAAAGAGTTTGTCCAGCTTTTTGTCAAGAACCTTCCTCAATTTTCAACTGAAATTAAAAGGTATTATGATACGGAGGTTCTTTTTATGTTTGAAACTATGGTTTGCTTTTCATTGATCATTGCAGACGATGAAGTGACCGAATTAGTCATTGGTCGTCTTGTTGAAATTTTAGAATCTACTCATTTGACAAAAAAAGCATACATTCGTCTCAGCACTTATCTATTTTTGCTCGCCAGGAAGAGTCAGGTCGACCATCAAGAACATGTTTCTAAGGCTATCCAGAACATTCTTGGGATTTGAACAAGAAACTATGGTAAGACACGGGTCTTCTTTGGTTCAACCTCTCTTTTCTTTGGTGGATAGCGAAAGTAAAGTCCGGAATATATTTTGGAACGAGCCATTTTGGAACATCCTTCGTGCTTTAGGGTCTGTGAGAGCCTTTTCGGGCGAAATTTTAACTTACGCAGAGTCAGTGGTCCATCAATCGTCTCAAGACATCAGCAATGAAAACTACTTGCCTTTCTTGGGGGTCTTAGACGAAATTTCTTCCTTGGGAGCTGTCGGCGCACAATACGAACAGCTCTCGACTGCAAGCGAGAAAGAAAAGGAAGAACAGTCTGATAAAGAACTAATTGTGATTGCAAAGCGAAGTATAAGCTTAACTGGGGAATTAAGCTCTGCCCAGCATAAATTAACCTACCCATTGATTCAAGCATTGGCGCATCAATGTTTCAATCCATGCCGCGAAGTCAGAAATCATGCCATCCAGATCTTGCAAAACACAATTTCTTCAGGCCAGCTTACCGAGACTTATACCGCTGAAGGTATATTTGAATACGGTCTTTTCCCATTACTTGCCGAATTACAGAAGGAGGAAACACTTGAGACCGACGCAAGTGGGTTCTGGGATACCCACCTGCAAGTCTTGAGTTTGGTCAGCAAAACTTTCCTTAGGTTTAATACGGAATTACCAGAAGAAGCAGCAGAGAAGATGTGGTTGAAATTGGTTAAAGATTTTGTCGCAATTAACAAGTTGGCCCCACAGGTGAAAGAGCCCAGTCTTGAGGTGATGAAAAATATGATTTTAGTCTTGCAGCGAGACTTCTTGACCGTGGAAAAGAAGGAAGTATGGCAAGAGACATGGGGATTGCTTGATAAGTTGTTCCCTGGTCTTCAAGAGGAGGTCACCAGTAAGTAGTCTAGCAGCGATAAGCAAGCGCCCACACCCATGGAGCACGTGACTAACATCAACTCCGGGGAAGTGCAAAAAAAAAAAAAAAAAAAAGAAGAAGAAAGAAAAACGCATTGAATATCGCTGTTGACGGAAGACCTTAGCAAAGACAATGCCTGAAACATATCTTCAAAGAGCAGAGAAACATGCTTCGCCAGTGGCAGCAAGACTTTTACGTCTTATGGAGGAAAAAAAATCCAACTTGTGTGCGTCTGTCGATGTCAGCACCACCAAAGAATTTTTGGAACTCATTGAGAGCTTAGCTCCATTCATTTGTCTTGTGAAGACCCACATTGACATCATTGATGATTTCTCTTATGAGGGAACCATTGTTCCATTGTTGGAGCTTTCGAAAAAGCACAAGTTTATGATTTTCGAGGACCGTAAGTTCGCCGATATCGGTAATACGGTGAAGAAGCAGTACTCTGGAGGAGTCTATCAGATTGCCAAGTGGGCTGACATTACCAATGCTCACGGTATCACCGGAGCCGGCATTGTGAAGGGTTTGAAGGAGGCAGCCGCAGAGACTACCTCTGAACCTAGAGGACTCTTGATGTTGGCCGAGCTTTCTTCGAAGGGCTCATTGGCTTATGGAGAATACACAGAAAAGACCGTGGAAATTGCAAAGACCGACTAAAGACTTTGTGATTGGCTTCATTGCCCAGAGAGATATGGGTGGTGCTGCCGAAGGCTTTGACTGGCTTACCATGACCCCGGGAGTGGGTTTGGACGATAAGGGAGATGCTTTGGGCCAGCAATATAGAACCGTGGACGAAGTTATTGCTACGGGTACGGATATCATCATTGTTGGCAGAGGATTGTTTGGCAAAGGCAGAGACCCACGCGTAGAAGGTGAAAGATACAGAAAGGCTGGATGGGAAGCATACGAGAAAGCTCGTAAGTAAGATAGACATACAGCAATCCCTTTATTGAGGATGGAAAATAATACACATAACTATAGACTAGTTTTATTCTAGCGGGCCAGCCTCATCGAATCCATCTGCCATTCGTGTTCTCATGATTTCAAAAATCAATAGTCCAACGGATGTGGCTGGGATAGTAGTGAGGGCATTCCGTGCAAACCCCTTGTAAGCAAGTTGAAACCACGATCCTCCAGACTTGAGTTTGTTCTGATTGACCTGCTCGAACGTATCGAGATACGAATGCCAATATACTTTAATGAAGGGGCCTTTTTTCGGTGGATGCAAAGATGAGCTCCAGATATCAAGAGTTTCAAGTCGACGCAAATGGATCTTTTGAACCTGAGCAATTGGGTATTGGACTGCAAGGAGGGAAAACGCAGCTGATGCACCGGCGAGCAAAACAAAAGTAGATTTGAGGATTTTGGTCAGTCTTAAATGTTCCTTTCTTATTGTGTCTGCATTCACTTTTTGGTCATCGGAAGAGAAAAATGAGAACTTTTCTCTCACAGCGAATTTGAAATTTCTCCATGTTGAGATTACATGGTATGTTAGGTTATAGCCCCGGGTTTTTATAAGCTCAAAAGTCAGGAAGTAGAATGCAAACCCAAAACTTTCCTTCACCAAAGAGAAGGCGTAGCCTGCAAAAACACCCACCAACCCAATTTCCTTTAGCTTATACACACCGTATCTCCATAGGTTCTCATGTTTTCCAGACATCATTTCTGCAGTGGTCAGCCGTGAATAGATCGCATCTAACGGCGCCGCCACCAATGACTGAACTGCACCGGCTAGAAAGCCCGCCCGCCAAGTATCAACGGGTGAATATGCAAAGTTGGCATGTGGTCCTCTGTGAGTGCTGAGAGAATCTAGCGTGGCAAGATAGGTGCCGTACAAAATAGCACCAGTGGCGGAGTTGGCTATTAGTGGGGGCAAGATATTATCAGGGATGAAGCGCCAGCCTTCCCGTTTGAGAACACTGATGAGAATGGCCAAGCTGGAGTGGGTGCGGAATTTGTATGGCTTGGAAAGGATATTGGTGTGCTTGTTTGCCTGTTCACGCACGTATACCATGTAATCGAACCTAGACGGTCTGAAGAGTTTGATGGGGGTCCGGAGATAAATAGTTTGTAGTTGATAGACAAGCGCTCTCAATCCGGCGGTCGAAAGAGAGACAGACTGGTAACTTGTCTTGGGGTCCGAATCATTTCGTAGACTCGTGGCAGACATGACGAAGGGGCCCTGATATTTCTCAGGAAATGCAGAGGGAAAGACAATTTTTCAAGACAGATAAACGTGCTAACGACAAAGGTCTACGTGATGGCATCCACTTGCGACTTGTCGTGTGGTTCAACTGGAGGGTATTGCAGAGGAAAACGTGGTGTTGGGGGAGAAACTTCTTGTACCAGATATGGGGGGAGAGAACAAGAAAAGAAAACGAGTTCCAGAAGCCGGAAGAACAGCACCAGAAAAGTGTCCTTAGCGAAAGAATTTGACAAATTCTGAAACCGGGCTCTGGATACGTAAAACTCAATTGATTGCATGGGTGCTTCTCGCCAAATGAGCCTGAGGCCCTAAAGTGCGAGGGCGTGTGTGGGCCAATCAGAAGGGAAGGGTGCGATTTGGAGATCCAACTCAATTCCTAGTTTGCACCAGAGCTTCTTCTTTTTTTATTATTATTATTTCCATTCTCTTCTTTTCAAAGAACCCTTATCCCGACCTTTGGTATGCAATATTGGAATTCTCCACCTACTTTGTGGGTGTTCAATGGATGCGAAATAATGGGTACACCCTTATGGGGGCAATATTAGCAGTGGGTGGTGGTATTGCCTGAGGCCAAGGCCGCGCGCGCATCCTGGGTGTTTTCATGGTTGTAGCAGAATCCATGGCCTGATGCAACGACGAAACAAGGCACGGGGTTTTGAGCACGTCAGAAAAGCTGGGGCCTTATACGCCAATCCGCAAAAGCCTTTAAGGCTTTACAAAGGGAAGGGAGAGACTGATTAAATTTGGCACCGGCAGGAAAAGTAACAAATAGAATTGGCCTGTCCTGGTAATTGCCTCATGCATTCGAACACCGGCCCCATGGAAAGTGGAAAAGTGGAAAGGCCGCAGAAGATTGAGTGAGGCATATTTTCTTGTGGGTTTGCTAATTTTTAAATTGGATTGATTTTTGCTTTTTTTTTTAAAAAAAAATCATTCGACACTTTTGAAAGCTCCTTTGGGATATTTCTCAAAAATCATTTTCTTAGTCCCAGTGAGTGCCCTGGAGACCAATACACTCACATTGGCCGTTTGGTGATTTGACAAAATTCACTGGTTTTCAACAAAGATTGAAGCCTTTAGTAAACACCCCGAAACCCCTGTAAGACATCCCCAAGGATAATTGCCCTAAAGAAACTATTCTTCTCTGAACAAAATAATCTCGCTTTGCTTGAAGTAACGACGTGCATCCTCGTCAATTAACACCAATGACAAGTATGTCCTTGTGGAGAACTTCTTATTGACATCCTTATACGTCGGGGTCAAATTATAGCCGCCCAAGAATAAACGGATGGGAATACTTTCACCCTTGACCGGAGCTCCATCCATGATCTCGAACTTGACTACAGTATCACTGTCCACCACCTGTTTGGGCACAGACCCCACGGATTCCCGCCGGATGAGGGATATCTCCATGTGCTTGATCTTGAGCCGCACAAGGAGGAAGTGGATCCGGCCCACAATCACCTCCTTCAACAGAAACCGCGATTTCAGATACTCAAACTCGATGTGCAAGCAATGTTCGATTCCCACGTCCATTTTCACCGACAGACCGCGAGTGGCCAAGTGCGAATGGCCCTTTTTAGCGGCAGAAACCTCTTGGGGCTGTTGCAGCGGCTGCGGCGTCGAGTACTGGTATACCCAGAGCTCCTTTTCCCGGGTCAAGTCGGCCTTGTTCTTCCGAGACACCACCACACGTATGTAATAGCGTAAAGTGACGTTCTTGCCGCGGTAGCTCTCGTGCTGTTTTTCGACGTTCTTGAACTCGAAAGGGTACGTTTCGGCATGGTTCAATGTTTCAGGAGACGCCAATTCAGTTGCAAGCAGAAGGAAGTCCAGGCTGGTGATAACATCCAAAGCCAGCTCAATGGTGCCCAAAAGCTGCACTTTTATTCCCACGTGTTCGAGCCTTTTGCCCTCACGCGGACGGATAGATACCTGGCCTTTGACCGATTCTCCGTCGGCGTATAAGGGGAGCGAGTCTGTTCTGCCCTGGGGCGATTTGACCTCCACATGCTTGCGGGTGTTTTCGTTGTCTAGTCTGATTTCAATATCGACTGGAGCCTTGAAGAAAAGTGACATTTTCAATGGATGCGATGGATGCGATGGGTGTGGTAAAGAGGGATGTGGTGTTACTTATTTTAAAAGGTAGCGACTGCAGAAACCCCGGTGTGTTTGGGTGGTTTGGGTGGTTTGGGTGGATTTTGGATTTGGTGGGGTGAGACTATCAAGATCGGCAAAGCAAGCTTTATGTGTTTGTCTCGATTTAGCAAAAACAGAGGTTTGATGAGTGACTCAATTGAAAGCGGGGATTCTCAGGTGGGTTTGTGACGTACACGTGTTTTTGTATTTGTATTTTGTTTGGTTCGCCAAAAGATGCTAGTTCAACTGGGAGTGGAAATTAGCCTGTGAGCAAGACATTGGACCCTCCAGGTGCGGGCTAGGTGGGCCGGCACAGGTGTGGACGAGGCCGGCTGGGTGCGGCACAGTAATGTGATAAGGAGGTGGGCGAGGAGAGGTAGAAAGTGGACTGGGGATTTTTTATTTTCACTTGTGTCATTTTTTGTGTATTTCATTCTTCTTTTGTGTATTTCATTCATTTTTTTTTTTTTTGATTTCTTTCTTTCTTTTATTTGATGTTGTGTGGTTCGGATTAGGTGTCAAACAAGGCTGGGTTAAAGAGACAAGTTGTCTTTATATGGAGTTGTGGTAGGCTATTACGACGGTGGGTGCACATAAACCCCCAAGACACGAATGACAGGTATTGGAGAGAATTAGGGGTGGGCTTAGAGGACGGTTGTATTCTTTTTTAGATCTTTATTTAATTTTGGGCGGGGGTTTAGAAGTGGTAGTGGTGCATTTTAAGTCAATATAATTCGCCGGGGCTCACCATGCGGGTATGCGAAGGTCGGTTCTTGGTAATTAAACCATGTAAGATCTTCACCCAAGAAGGAAAAATGTGATTATGCCTTTGTTTTCGGTGATTTGCGGTTTTCATATACAAAGACGGGAATATCGCAGTTTATGGGTATCATTGGGTTTATGGGATACCACTAGCGAAGAACGAATTTCTTGATAGGAAAATAGAGCATAATCATAGACATAGATTTATTTGGTCGTAGAATATTCAACAATAGGGTTTGATTATTCCATTTTAAGCTAAGCTATGGATTCTTTACACTTGACTTTCCTCGAGGGAATTGTCTATGGATTGTGTGACTTTACCTTCAGTGAGCTGCTGAGCAAAAGTTAAACCCAATTAATCATGTGTATTGCCTGAGAATATAGAAATATTGATACAAGACACAGCCAGCTGAGTGTCCAAGAAACAATGCATTGAAAGCTGAAAACCAAATAGTCGAAAAGTACTTCTTTTTCAAATCGAAGCCCCACCACCGAGGGAGGAGACCCTGGGCTTATACATAGAAGGAGGTTGAAAATTTGAGTACTTTTATTTTCAGCATCGATCACACACCCCCACCCATACTGATCGATCCAACCAATTCTAGTCCATGTCTTTCCCATATACTTTCCCACCACGAAGATTACTGGCACGAGGTAAGGGTGATCTGGAAGCTAAACCTAACTTCTGTCCTCGCAACGGCCTTGACAACTCTCTGCAATGGCGTCCCCAATTATTCCTTTGAAAAGTTTTGTCCCTTTCGTCCCCCTTCTTAAAGAAGCATCAGGCGCAAGTAGCCTTGATCCACTTTGTCTTATTTTCCAATAATATATCTGAAAATACATTGTAAGTGTTTAGTCAGTGGCCTTGCAGCGTAGACCTGATCCGAATCGGCGAGAATTGACTGGGAATGAATACTGCCTTAGTAAAATACTGTCAAATGGTACTTTAAGGGGCAAATGAGGACTTCACTCACGAAACCCTTACAAGCGCTACACCCCATGAATCATGTTTATGTGATGTTATACCATGGCCATAAATCACACTTGGTCACTGTCATAGTTGCAACTTGAAACACACCAAAACGCATATTCTCTAAGTACATGCCTAATGAATAATACGGTTGGTTAATACGTCCTTTTCGTACCAAAAGGGGTATTTATTTTTCCTCGTCATAGTTTTGACATTCCCGTTACTGGTGCTTTTCCTCTTTGCCACAATACATCTCGAAATAGTAATAACCACGCAGTCGTATTGGGTGCTGCCGCATCGAGCACTTGCTAATTAATGATAGAAGCACCAGTCCCACTTAAAACCAGGTCATCGTATCATAGCAGAGCTTTATAGACTTGCTATTTCACAATAGCCGATTGGCTATACCTTATACTAGTTGAGATATTCCGGCCAATTGCACTACGTGCTATACTAATGTCTGCAACGCATATTCATGAGCATGTGGGTACCGGTAGAACATAAAGAACCCAAAACCCTTCAACTTCTCTTTCTAAAATTCAAACGTTTCATAAATGATTAACAAGGGTTATTCCCCAAATCGTCTCCTTGATGAACCATATGTGCTTCCTTGTATATACGCTCCCTACTCTGGCTGCGGTGCCTATATATACAGAAGAATACACGGCAAGCACACCCCACAAGGCCAAAAAGCGGGAGTGTTGAAACCTTGATGTTTAAAAAACTCTTTTCCCCACCAAAACACGGCCATTTGCGCTCTCGCCCATTTTTATCCAATGAGTAATTGGCCCTCTTTCTCACCCTGCACTCTTGGCCCCGGCATCTTAAACCTACCGTTTTAACCATATCCCACATCCGTCAAACAAAAAAAGGTCTCGTTCCATTTACCTCTTTTTATTATCCCCAGATATTCATCATGTTGAAATTCCATACATCACATCCGTGGGATGTATACTTAATGCCCCTCTTGGGCCTAAAAAAACCGGCTTGTCTCGTCCACCCACGCGTCTGCCGTGGCCGAAGCGACCGGTGCAATATACCCAGTAACTATGACATCTCACAGCACCTAGCAACACATAAATCTTTTGGAATTCACCCGCTTAAGTCCGAATATTAGTATTATAATATATAAATAGCATAAAGCCATTCGAATGCGCCACTTCTCCACATCGTTTCCCTCAAATCTTCCCATTTACGTATATATAGAATTCACCACTACCTCTCGTAATCCTGTCGGACACCTGGCTCTGGGCCGAGATTTTATGGCCGGGGCCGCACCTGACGTGTCCATGCACGCTTAATCTAGTCTCCCAGCCCGTCATTTTTTTTTTTTTTTTGGATCTTGCACCGGGAAACCAGAGACACCCCTTCCTCAAAATATATCCGTAACCATTTTCGTCAGTTTTGTTTGATCGCATTCTTGAGAACGAAAACAGGCTTAACGCTGAAAAACTGGGAAAAATCCAAAAAGGGCCATCGCTATTCCGACATTGGTATCCCATCCCACACACGTGACCAGGCCCAATTCCCTCGGGGCCGCATCCTGGTGAAGTTTCCACCTCCTCAAGGCTCAAGCTACTGCTACAGTGTCCGTTGCACATACCAACTTTTGGGCTGGTTCTGAAAACTTTCTTCGCCTCGCCTATATTAGCAGAAACCGGAAAAGACGTTATATTCTGTTTCTTCTCTTCTCTTCTTTTGTTTATTACTTTATACGTTGTTGTCCTGAAATCTAATCACACTGTCAGGATTATTTATACACTACCTGTCTAATCGTTGACTTAACTTCAATCAGAGACATAGCCACACCCGTTTCAGTTTATTTCATCCCGGCTGAGACTGTTGCGGCTAATCTTCCAAATTCAGGCACATTTCACTTTACAGAACCGGTGTATTCCCCAATATCACAGAAACATCTGACTGGTTCTACCCTTTGGCAGATCCTCCATTGACAAAGCCAATTGCAAAATATTCCACAAATCCAAACAAAACGATCCGCTATGTTGCCCGGAAATAATTTTCCCGAGTCCCAATCCCCCCACCACGTGGATACCGGCTCTTTTGATGCCAAAGTTGCCTGTCTAGATACAGTCATTGCACTCTATGACTTTCCAGGCACCCAGCCATCCCATTTACCCCTAGAATTGGGCGACACTGTATATGTGCTTTCCAAAAGCGAGTCTGGATGGTGGGATGGCGTGATGCTCAACCAAATCGGCGACGTTTGCAGGGGCTGGTTCCCATCGAACTACGTGCGGTCGGTCAATTACGTCCAGCCTGTTTTGAACAAACTCCAGTCAAATAAGGAGATCGACTCCATAACTGCTGCCAACACGGCGGCTAATGTGCTCATTCCGCTGTTCACAAACTTGCTCCAGAAAAACCTTGGCGACTCTGCACGCGACCTGACCTCCAATACCCGGAAGAATTCCGTTGTGTCGTTTGCGCTGTCGGACGCCAGTGGCGAGACCAAACCAAAAAAAGACCCAAAGCCTAACGACCCAAAGGTGAGTGATGCAAATCTCAATGATCCCAAGCACAATGATCCCAAGCACAATGATCCCAAGCACAATGACACACCAATCACCGACCCACGGTCCAACGACCCAAAACACAATGAACTAAAAATCCCCAATGACAATTACTTGGACTCACCCCCGAATCCTCACCAGGCTTCGTTTGCATCTACTCTTTCATTCAGCGGCACTTCCATGGGGATGTCTGTAAGTTCAGGACCTGGATCTTTTACGAACGTCCTTGTTCCACCAGAACATCCAGAGAAAATCACCTTCACGTCTCTTGAGGAAGCCGAGGAGATCGTGGCACAGTTTAAAGAGCACGAGGGCAAGAATGCTCTTTGGATTCCACATATGACCGATAACGGAGATATCGTCTACTACTGCGACGATCTAAATATCTACTGTACCACACTCCCTTTGACGCCGATGGTGCCTGCTGTTGACTATGATGGCGTCTGTGTACATGTCCCATCCAAAGAAGCCGCCGAGGATACGTCGGTGGTCCTCAAGCTGTACCCCAACGATTTCTGCGGGTCTTTGGAGGCAATTGACTTGGAAACCGAGTCTCGCTCGTCGCTCATTGGTAAATCTTTCGATGGCTCCACCAAACGCGACTCCAGTGCTTCCACAGTATCGCAGAATAGTGCATCGTCCTACCACAACTTCACCCAACCGTTTTTCATAACGCCAGGGCTTTTCTATAAACATTTCGCAGACATTTCTACCTGGACCGAGTTACGCGACCAGCTGAACTACCTCCTTGACTTGACCTGGAAGGCACTCGAAAACTCCAACAAACAGCTCTTCACCATGCACTTGTCTGAGATGACCAAAATCGTGTCGATCATGATGAGTGCCGCGCGTTTGACCCAGGCTGACTTTGTCGAGACAAAGCTTGAGAAATCTATCAGACACAGGCTCAGACGCGTGTCTGAGGCGTTTTCCCAGATGTATATCAACAGTCTCTTGCATTTGAGTATGATGCACTACTCGGATGGCCTGGTTTGCGAGCAGTACGCCAACCTCAGTATTCACAACCTTAACAAATCCACCAGCACTGCACCTCATGAACGGCCCAGCACATCTTCACGAGGCTCTGACAGCACCTTTATTCAAAGGGGCCCATCTTCAAAAGATAGTTGTTCGCAGCCACATCTGGTGGCAGGCGAGGACGGTATTGACTCATACTTGAACCAACTCGAGAATGATATATCAACGGTGCGGTCGAAAATGAATGGCTTGATTGATATTTTCCTCAAATTGTCCAAAGACAAAAGGGTAAACGTGCGTGACTACGACAGCTCGGATGTCTCCGAGGATGAAGGAGAAGACAGGTATAATATAATGCCCCAGGTGTACCCGAGATTCATTGCCAATGAATTCAACGGTGGAAATTGGTGCAACCCTTTTTTCACAACATGCCACAGTTTCCTCAATTTAAGTGGAGATCATTTGAAAAACAAATACCACCTGAAGCTCATCATTGATAACAACGCTTACGACCGCGCAAAATCCCACAGTGATGATATCAAGAAATTCACAAAGGAGTGCTTGGATTTCTTAGACCCCTCGAAACAAGAGCAATATTACAATGATGCATTACGCAATGAAAGAAATGAGCAGGTCCTTAGGGTTATGTATAAGTACCTCCATCATGCAAGTCATTTGGTGGACCTTCTCGAGTCTTTTGACTTCACGGTATTTAGCCTTGTGAAAAAACTTGCTCTGTCGGAAATAGAAGGAGGCATGGGAGACGAGATGGCAAGGTCTAAATCCGTGGGAAGTAGTATTAACTTCGAGTATCCAGTTGTTCTTGAATTTTTCCAGAACAAACAGCAGTTCCATGATTCACTTGCTAAAATCATCATCAACATGCAAGCTCTCACGTTGGAAGACCCAGATGCCTTTGCAGGCATGAAAGAAGAAGATTTCAGTTACGGCAGGGATGCCATGCGGGATCCGCTCGAAAAAGCTGCCATGCTCTTGAGCCAAATTTTGCTGAAGCAACTCAACACTAAACAAGACGAGCGCATCACCTTCGACCAAGATCTTGCCTTGCATGGAATGTTGAATGATGGTATCATGATTTGCGACAACATTTTGTTGTTAATAAAACTCTTGGTAGAAGAAAGAGAGTCGATTCTCAACTATGCCACCCGTGTAATGCATGACAATTTCAACGTTGAGCTCTTACTTGTGGAGCGTGACAACACCTCTGCGGGACTAAAGGCTGAGGATGCGGATGGGCAATATTTTGGCGTTGACAAAAAAAATGAAGATATTCCTTGGTATTTGGAGGGTGACGAAGAATATGATTTGCTCCTTGATATGAACGGTAACATTAAGGGCGGAACCAGGGAAGCATTGGTTGCACATTTGACGCACCATAACACGCTCGATAATGCTTTCAATACGGTATTCATGGTTTCATTTGCAACCATAATGTCAATCTCGGAGCTTCTTGACTTTTTGATCCAGAGGTTTCAGATCGAGGCGCCTGAGGGGCTCAGTTATGAAGAGTATCTTGAGTGGTCGCGAAAGAAGCAACAAAAGATTAGGCTCAAGGTTTTGAATGTTATGAAGCTTATTGCTGAAAACCATTGGTCGGAATCGTTTAATATTAGCAGTGTTTTGCACAGATGGCTCCATTTCTTGAACCAAGCTGAAGTGCAGACCTTCCCCATGACAAAGAAACTTGTGGAGAATATCCAGAAACGCAAGAACGGAGAAGAAATCGCCCCTGCTCCCGAACCTTTCCAGGCTACCGATAAGGCACCGGCCCCTCTCATGAAGAGCTTTTCGTTAAGGAAAATGCGGTTGCTTGATATCGAATATGTGGAGCTAGCACGGCAGTTGACGTTGAGGGAATTCAAGCTTTATTGCAGTATTTCCAAACTTTCGTGTATCCATAAAATATGGGGGAAGCACTCTGGAGTGAATGAGTCGATCGTCAGCATCCAAAACTTCATCAAAGCTTCGAATCAGTTGACAAACTTTGTTGCTTATCTGATTTTAAGGAAGGACGACCCCCGGAAGAGAGTGAAGGTTATTAGATATTTCGTTCAAGTGGCGGAGTGGTGCCGTCAGTACAACAATTTTTCGTCCATGACAGCGATTATTTCCGCGTTATACTCTTCGCCGATTCACAGATTGAAGAAAACGTGGGCTTTTGTCACAAAGGACACGATGAACCGGTTACAAAACATGAATAAGCTCATGAATTCAAGCCGAAACTTTAACGAATACAGAGATATGTTGAAGTTTATTGGGTCGGAGCCCTGCGTGCCCTTTTTTGGAGTCTATCTTAGTGATCTTACGTTTGTCTACCACGGAAACCCGGACCACCTTTTGAACCGGACGCGGATGGTGAATTTTTCCAAGCGTGCCAAGACGGTGGAGATTGTGATGGGCATCGACCGGTTCAAGCAGGTACACTACAACTTCCATATGGTTCCTGATATCCAGACTTTCATAGATCTCTGGTTTGACAAGTGCCCCACCATCAACGAGCAGTACCAGCTCTCGCTTAATATCGAGCCTCGTGAAGATAAAACCAGGCAAGCGTCATCAGCGCCTATTTCCAAATTGCCCCTCACTGTTCCAGGCCTTCGTTAGGGAGGTTTCTGACGCGAGATGATATTTCCTCTTAACGGAATAACTCAATTAATTAGACGTGTTGGGTTTCGCAGCTGTGCTGGGCGTGCAGGAACGGTGGCCACCAGCGAGCACCCTACACGGTAAACCTTCACCACAGGCTCGACGCACATGCAACCCCGAAATACGAAGGAAGGCAAGATCACCATCACCCGGCTCGGCCACGCGTCATTAAGTAGTGCAACGTTTAGAATTGGTGAATCTTGGGTTAGACCGAAGCGCGGACAGCAAATAGGCGCCTTATAGAACAGAATATTACGAGAGTATCCGAACCCCCGACTTTCGCTTTACATATTACCCCTACCGAATAAACATCACCCATCCCACGATCTCCATCTCCATCTCCCTCTACATCCCAGTGTGCAATGTTCAACAAGCTCAAATCGTTCTCCGAAGACGTGGCAAAGAGTTTCAATGAAATCCAGCAAGGCGATGCCCAGAAGAAAACCGGAGATCAAATCCAGCACTTGAAAAACTCACATGCCTTGCTCGCCCAAAAGACCCCATCAGTAAGCGACCTTACCCAGCCTACCGACGAGGAAAACACCCCCAATGGAACCCCTGTGCCGAAGTCGGAGAATATTCTGGGCTCGTCGACCCCAGCAGCGAAATTGCCGGCCTCCAGAGTGGAAAATGACGAAGATACAGAGAAAACCCTCAAACCCACGGCTACCTTGGCCAATCTGAGTGAACTGGGCGGGCTGACGGATGCAAAACCCCCCGCAGAGACCAAACCCGCCCCTCCAGACCCACTCCGTGACATAAACTTGGAAGAATTGCCCTCGCTTGTACGGTCCAAGTTGAAGAAGTTTGTGAAATACGAGGAAAAATACCCCGTATTACTTGATGCCTATAAAACGGAAAAGAGAAAGGGCGAGCTCATCCGCACGTTCGAAAAGGTGATGAGCGAGGTCACGCCCGTGCTGTCCATCTCCGATGTGGGTCTTTTGCTAGACTACCTCAAGGGTCTTACCGACAAAGCCACATTACTGAGCGAAGAGTTGCGTAAATCTGTGGCTGAGGCGTCCAAACTCACAAGGGACAAAGACGCCTTGGCGAAGAAGCTTGCTGATGCACAAAAAGCCTTGAAATATGCCGAGGAGACCGTTGGGCAGAAATCTCTGCTCGCAGACGAGCTCAACGCCAGAAATGAGCAGTTGGAAACGTCCGTGCGTGCTCTTGAAGCCGAAAAGACCAGTTTTTGACTGCAGCAGTTGAAGCTTCAAAAACTGCCAACAAAGAAATTGGTGAGTCTGGTGAAGCTGGCGAGTCAGATGAATCAGCCCAAATCCAAAGCTTAAAGGAACAACTTCAGGAGAAAGAACGGGCATTCGCCGACTTGGAGAAGAAGCTCGAAGAAACCAAAAAACAACTCGAAGAAAGCCACACCCAACAAAAGACACCATGCAGCAGAAGATCGACTCTTTGACAACTGATGCTGCGGCGAAGGCTCTGGAGTATGAGAAACATTTGAAGGCTTACGACGCGGATAAAACGGAGCTTTCTAAACTCAGAGAAGAGGTGAAACAAGCACAGAAATCACTCGAGGAGAGTCAATCCAAATTAGAGAAGGCTCAAACAACGAAGGCAGACCTCCAGGCAAAAGTCAACACCCTGACACGAGATGCAGAAACAACTGCTCAAACGTTGAAAAGCGTGCAAGAAGAGTCCGATAAGATCCGTGCAGAGAGCCAGGATCTAGGCAAGAAACTTGATTTAGCGAAGACCGAAAACGAATCCTTGAAATCGTCCCTTGCAAAAACCCTAGGTGACTTCAAGACTGCCTCCAGTGAAATCGAGACTCTTCAAAATGGATTGAAGGCTAAATCTGAGGACCTTGAAGCCTTGAGTAAAAAGCTTTCGACTGTTGAGAAAGATCTTTCCAATTCTAGGTCGAAAGAAGCCCCTGTCGCTATTTCTTCCGGTAAAAAGAAGAAGAATAAGAAGGGCGCAAAGAACTTCAACTCTTCAAATGAATCAGGCCCATCTGTGGTCGAACATGCGCCGGCCAAGTCCCAAGAAGAAAACTCCCAAGATGTGAAATCCCAGGAAGAACTTCTCCAGGAGAAAAAGTCTCTCGTTGCAGATGTCAAAGCAGCCGCAGCAGAAAAACAACTTCTCCTCCAAGAAATCGAGCAATTGAAGCAAGATCTTCAATCCAAAGAAGAACTTCTCCATACATCCAAGTCTCAATTAGGTCAAAGAGAAGATGAAGTTGCTCAATTGAAACTTGACCTACACAAGTTGGAGGAACTTGTTGCACAATTGCAAACTGAGCATAAAGCTACGTCGCACTTGCAAACGGATCTCAGTGCGGCAAGAAGAGAACTCGAAGCAAAAACAGAAGATCTCGAAAACTTGAGAGATCTGCTCAAACTTGTGGGAGACGAGCTTGTTACTGCTAAAGATGACTTGAAACAAAAGAAGCAGCAATGGGATTCTGAACACCAAACCACTGTGGCGGAGTTGAAAAAGTCCGAGACCACGCTCCGGAAATCACTTGAGGATACCGAAACTAACCACAAGAAACATCTTGGCGAAAAAGAGGCTGCAATTCAAAAATTAGAGAGTGAAAAGGAAACAATTGCCAAAGCTAACGAAATCGAGAAGGCTCGCTTGAATTCAGAGCTCGATAAGGTGCAGACTGCCCTCACTGATGCCAAGAGTAGAATGGTAGATGCTCAAAAAGCGCTCTCCAAGAAAGAAGAAGAAGTTTCCAAGATAAAGAAAGATAACCAGAATTTGATTGGTGAAAAGGCCAAGCTCAATGAGAGAATTGATGAGTTGGCGAAGTACAAGAGTGCGGATTCGTCGTTGAAGCTTGAAGTGGCGTCTCTCCAAGCATCAATCTCTCATAAAGACGAGCAAATAAAGGACCTCAAGGAAACTCTTGAGAGAAAAAATAAGGAGCGGGATGAGTTGAAGAATACCATTTCTACCTTGAAAGCCACAAATAGCGATCTCCGTGTCATCAACCAGCGATTGACGGAGGAGAAGACGCGGTTCATGGAAAAACAGGAGTCGGCCATGGAGCGGGCCAATGCGCTTGCTTCTGAAGTCACAAACCTTCAGATTAGTCGTCAAAAGACAGTCACTGAACTTGATGCCTTGAAGCTTAAGCACGAAGCGTTGCAAAAGACGCGGGCCAATGCTTCCGACGAAATCCTGGAGTACAGGCAGCAGTATGAAGAATTGGCCATGAAGTCCAAAGAAGCCCAGAACACCATCGAGGATCTTCAAGATGAGCTCTCGGAGGCAAAGACGTTGTTGCAAGAGCGCACGAGGGAATCGTCCACCCTAAGAAGAATGCTCTTGGAGGCCGAAGAAGAACATACAGTAAGGTGTAATGAGCTCAAGAGTGAAATCCGCAGCATGGGCGAGGAACAAGGAGAGATCGAGGCCAACTTCCAATTGCTGATGAAGAAAAGACTGAGGGAGATTGAAGAACTCAAGAGCGTGTGTGAGCGATACGTGGGGAAGATTGCGGAACTTGAGAAAACTTGTGAAGATGTCCGTCAACGCTATGAGCCCCTCAGACACTCCAGGTATGAGGATACGGCGGACATCACGCAGAAGCAGAAGGACTTGGAGAGCACGGTCGATGAGTTGCGTGCGTCTCTTCAGGCTTCAAGCAAAAAGGTGAAGGACTACGAAAACTTGAATGGTATTCTCAAGAAGTTGAATGAAGAGTCCACCTTGAAATTCGAACGCCTCTCGAAGAACTACAAGCACATGACTCACCAGTACAGGCAAATGAAGGAAACACACGACCACAACGGCTCAGTGGTGGCCAAGGAAAATGAAATCAAGCCCGACCCCAAAAGCTCAGCAAGAAATGTTGCTTACCTCAAGAATGTATTGGTTGGTTTCCTTGAGCATAAGGAACAGAGAGACCAGCTTTTGCCCGTTTTGAAGATGTTGTTCCAGTTTGACGCTGACGACGAGAAGAAGTTGATGCTTGCGTTGCGCTAAGCAGATACCCCTGAAGGAAAGAAGAATGAAACAAAAAAAAAAAAACGAAGAAATGATACGAATCGAAAAATGTGGGGAAATTGCAAAAATGGCCCGCGACCCAAGCACCGCGATCAACAACCAGAAGGTCGCACCAACCTCATCGTCCTCCCATCCTGTGCAGAATACACCATGCCGAAGTCTTCTCGAAACCATGCAAAAGCCAAAAGAAGATAAAAATTCCGGCATGAATCCTTTTGACCAGAAAAAATTACTGATCTTACGCGAGATCCTGGATAATTCCGCCGATGCTCCCGATGCGTCGCCTAAGGGTACCATTGATGTGCTCTGTCTTCCCTTGATCGAAACAATCAATGCCCATCCAGATATGGTCACCACGTCGCTGTGTTCTGGGCGAGTGTCTGTTTTTCTCGAGGGAAACAAGTCCAAGACCCAGATCGGGGCAAAGGGAAATGACGGCAGGTGGTTATTCGTCACGCACGAGCCTGAAAGTTTGCTTGGTTGGCACGAGTCTATCGACTTTCAATATACACCTGCTTCTGGTGGTGACGTCCTCGGCGAAAGTGATGAAGCCACTCGCTACATTCTTTTCAAGTTTGAGCCTTTGATCCTCCATGTGAAGTGTCGAGACGCTGCCAGTGCCAACTTGCTTTATTCAACTGCCATGGCATGTGGCTTCAGAGAATCGGGAATCGGAAGCAACCATATTGTTGGTATCCGGATTCTGATCAAGCTAGATGTTCCTATTGGGTATCTTCAGGGCGACAGTCTTGTTCTGTTGGTGAGTGCGGAGTACCTTAAGGTGATCACCAGACTTTCGTTAGATCGCTTCAGAGAAAACTTCCGTAAAATGAACCAGCTAGATGAAGCCATCAAGCACATGAAGCCAGTGGAGATAAAGGTCGAGGAGACAAAGGAAGAAAGACGTCTCAGGAAAATAAAGGAGGGCATGGAAAGACGCGACGCCGTTAGAGCAGAGAAAGAAAAGAAGAATAGCGACCAGCTTCTGGCAGAGTCTGGTACGACTGCCTAAACCTTGGAAATATACATACAGCATCCAAGTCATAAATAACCGATATTCCATTAATTGAAGTGTCCATCTATAACTCAACTATATTATGAATCCCATAATGCATGTGTAAAACAAAATGAGATAATGCCCTTATTACAATACTTGAGAATATTCGACCTTACTCTTGACGATTCTGGGTATCATGGGTGGCTCTCACCCGTCGAACCTTCTGAGTGATCTTCTTGGTCATCGTGATGTTGATGGTGCTGTTGATCGCGAGCCGGGCGACTCGGGGTTTGTTCGCCAGATGCATTTTCCGAGTTCCGGCTGCCCCTTGAACTTCTTGCACTTGAACCAAACTCATTCATAAAGAGGCTTGAACTTCCAAATAGGCTACGCAAAGGATCTGAGTCTGAAGCCACGGTTTCCACGCCATTTGGTGTCCTTCGACTGGAAACTCCTGAAGTAAAAAGAGAACTCGACCCTGAGCTATCGCCATCTCTTTGCCTTCTGGCTCTTCTGAAATAGTTCTGAATATTATTAATCACAGGCGAGAAAGGGGGATTCCTCTCGCGTGTATTTCCAGAGCCACGACCTGTCTCAAGCGGTGGGGGCGGTGTTTCTCGGTTCCTTCGGCCTGATTGGTTGAAAATGACCTGGGTAGCTCTACGTAACAAGGCAGGTAGCGAGTTCGGCTCGTTCTGGCCATTTTCCGAGGTTTGGCTTTGACCCGTTGATTGGGGGTTGGGGTCGCTGGAATTCCCTTCATTACCATTATCTTCCTCATTTGCCCCTCCTTGTTGGGACCCGTCTGAAGGTGAGCTGAATAAATCACCTGAGGGGCCGCCTAGTCCCCCAAATCTAATGTAGCTTATAGGGGGGATATTGTTTCTTCTGGGTGCTTGTTGGTCTGGATCTGCCACTGACAGACGACAAAGCGGACAACTAGTAGATTCCTTGAGCCATTGCGCTAAACAAGACCGGCCAAAAACATGCTTGCATGGCATTTCTACAGGTGTATGATCAAACTCTTCATCGTGATCACATAAGTAGATTTTCCCTTCTGGCTCTGTGTCAGGCCGAGAATCTTCTCCTTGAGTGGTCTCGATTGAATCAGCGTCCGTTGAAGGTGGACGATCCTGCTCGATTTGAGCAGTTTCTGAAGAATGTTGTTCGGGTGTTGCCGATCCTGAAGGCACATGCAGAGTAGGGCTTAACTTTCTTCTCTTTGTGGTAATAAGATCTTCCACATTAGGAGCAGGACATCTGTCATATTGCTCAAAACACACAGAACAAGTCTTGTCGGCTAGATCATCAACATTCAACGACTTAAACGAGCGGAACTTCTCAAGCGTAATACCGGGCTTGGGTTTGGGTCCATTGTTGATCAAAGCAGAGTATGCCATACGCGTGGCCAATGAGATAAACAGAGAGATGATATGCGGCTCTCTATTCGTAGCATTGTTGGGGATGGTCACCACAAGAGACCCCGTACGACCAGGAGCAGGCTCATCAGCTCCATCCATGAACATGTAGTTCACAGTAATAACGATTGCGCTCGGATTATCCCCCGGACTACTTGTGGTGAATACTGTCGCACCGTCTACATTACTCACATTTGCCGCGGCCTCGGAAGCACCCGTGCCAGCTGAAGCATGTGCACCTGCTGAATTCAGGTTAGAGTTGGGGGTCGGCTCCAGGTTGGGCGCTGGACGTGAGGCTTGTTCATTGGACCGATGACCCAAAACTGTGTCGAGAATCTCATCAAATATGCTCATGCTATTCGGTGACCCCATCAGCGGTTGTTCTTGTGAAGCCCCGGCATTCCTCTCGTGGAGGGTATCTTGTTCGGAGCCACTGCTATCGTTACGGTGATGTTGCTCTTGACGATGAGCTTGAATAAAGTTATGAAGTCGTTCTGTGAACAGTTCTTGGATGCTCTCAAACGAGGCACCTTGAGCATTCGGGAACGTAAATGTACGCGATTCGCCCACCTCCGGGGCCGACGGTGAACCTCTGCCATCACGGGTCGAGCTTTCTCTTTGCTCGTTTGGATTGTGCAACGTATTTCTTGTGTTTGGCGGATCCTGATGGGCGTTGCTTGTGGGTTGTGCATTAGTCAGCCTGGAGCCCGCGGTTTGTGCATCCTCAACGGGACCTTCTTCCGTGGGAACCGCCGTAGCAGGAGTGGATGTCAGTGCAGAGCTAGTCTCGGGGGTGTTTGTGCCATTTTCGTGTTCGGGGACAGGCCGTGGCGGCAGCATTCTAGGGTATTGAAAATATTGGTGGGGGTAATATTAGTAGTGGTATTAGTAATTGTTGGGTTTGGCAACAGGGAGGCCTCCGAATTAGACCAGTGGTTTTTGTTTTCAAAGACAACTGTATGGGATATTAGTATTTGGCGCAGGGTTAACCTCGACCTTCAAAAAGATACACTTTTTAAAAAGATGGTTTGCTGACAAGTACAAAAATAGAAAAAAAAAGAAAATATGGAAATCGGTGTGCCTAGGTGCGGGTCCAGATCGAAAATGACTGTGAGGTTTTGGGGGAGCGGGAGCTTTTGCAGGCTCTGTGGATCGGTCTCACGAGAGTAAATTTTGGCAAGTCCGCGGTGAGCAGTCCAAGGCCATGGCCCCAGATTCGGTTTGCATTGGCTAGTGTGGGCTCGAGTGCGCATTGCTCGGGACTTAGCAATCATGGGGATCCCGGAGGCCCCGAGGAGGGCAAGGGGGGGAAACGGGAGACGTATGACGTCAGGCCAAGGTTATTGGTTACTACCGGACCGGGCCCCCGGCCCATTGTGGTGGCGGCTAGAGCCTCGCACTTACGGGTAATTGGGCCAATTAAGAAAATTCAGAGGACATAAGAATACTGTGGGAGTCAATAAATGGAAAAGAGGTGAAAAAATGACAAAGCAGAGAGAACGCGTTGCCACAAGAGTATGGAGTGAACACTCGCTGAGGAAAAATACTGGGGGTGGGCATCACCCGCTTTTATAGTTTTTTTTTTGGGGGGGGGCTTTCTTTTTCTGGCCCGTATTGCTATCTCGCACTGCACGTTTATTAGGTTTTTACAGCCACTCCGTTTTTATTTAGTACGCTGCTTTTCTTTAATACGGCGTTTCGGGGAAACTCAACTATAGACCCCTTCTGTATGGAAAAATTAACGTTTCCCCTATATGTGACGTCTTGTTATGAATGTCATTACAGTGTATTGAAACCGGGTCAATGAACAGGGCCGAATCAGGTACACTCTTCGTAAGTTGATTTTTCTTGTTCATCAGGATGATAAAAGGGCACATTTTACAAGTCATTCATAAAGACTGTGTTAATTGCCCTGGATAGAGGTGCTCGAATCTATTTCTTGGCCAAGGTCGTATGCTATCATTTATTCGTTCAGATATATTCGTACACTATGTAGCGTTATCGCTCGTTTCTGTTTCGTGCTGGAGATCCATGGCAGGATCGACAACATCGTGGATATATTGCTCTGCCAACTCGGTTGTGAACCTGAACGGCTCAAACGAAGTCTCATAATTTCGGAAGAAATCGGTGTCGAGCTTGATGTTTTTCGTGATAAATATTTCTTCCGTGCCGTTGCTTTGTACATCCTGTGCAAGCTGCCATAGTTGCTCAATGTATGAGTCACACGTGTACAGCGATCCAAACAGCATTAGCACCATGTCATCCCAAACCAGGGGCTCCACATACGTCTGAAGAGCTTCTATGAGCTCACTTGCATCGTCGGCTAAGATGGGAGTGCTAAGGGCAAACTCTTCAAGGGCCTCCACGACAGTCAAAATGTTGGCCACCGCGGGGATTAAGCAAAACGGCTCCAATCTCCTGACTTTCTGTAATACCGTGCTCATGGAAGCATATACACACCGGAAAATATAATTGAGGTCAATGGTGAGTAGGTGCGACAGAGGTGATCTGAATTGGGCAAACACCACCAAGAAGATGGCCTGGTGTGTTAACTGAAGGTACATCTGTAAAAAGGTGAAGTTCTTGCTACGCCCAAGCACTTGGGCATAGATCGAGCCATTTCCATCAAAGAGTCGGTAGTCCAATTCTTCAATCCAGTTGAATGTGCTCATTAATGAAGACACGTAGTGGGCAAACCGAAGGGATGGAAAGTACGGCTTCTCCACCTTGGTGAGCCGGAGCCACCTGGTGGCAAAAAAGTTCACAAGTATCAGCAACAAAATATCGTCATTATACTTGATCACGCCCGCCAAGGTGGTGGTGTTTTCTTGAAGATCCAAATACATGCGGCCGGTGAGAGGCGCAATTGCCATACCAATTTCCAGATACAGCGTGAGGTACGCATGTATAAGCTGGCGAACATCCGAGACAACTTCGAATCTCGGAAAGTGCCGTGAAGATAAATAAATCACAAGGTCAAAGAGGTACCAGTCCGGAGCCAACACGTCCAACTTCGTGTCAAACAATTGCTTACTAAGCACGGGGTCTGGCAGAATGCTTTTCTTCGATTCGATGACACTGAGTTGCAAACTTCCCTCGGCCCCTAGTACGCTGACTTCTGGTTCCGCAAACCGGGCAAGAACCCATACGCGTGCAAATGCTATGAATTCCTCGTTACCTTCCCTTTCTTTTGGATCGGTCATTGAGAGATATCGTAGCACTTCATCGGATCCGCTCATCTTTTTGGTGAAGTCTTCAAACATGTTTACTAGTCGTCGTGGGTTACTAAGCAAAACGGAAGGAACTTTATTCAACAAAACAAAGATTCCTAGATGAATGAAGTCTCCCAAAGTCACTGGTGGACCGAGTAGTGCCATTAAGTCCTCGGATAACACCAAGCACCGCTGAGCCATATGCAGATCGCCCTCCAATAACCTGCCGATGGCAATAACAACAAACACCAAAGATAACCCTCGCAACAGCAACGAGTTAAACGTTCTGCTTTCCAAGTCGTCCGGAGACAAGCCTACCTTTACTACGAAGTTTGTTGCGACGCTGAAACAGCCCTGTGCATCAATAAGATATTGGAAACCATCGCTATCCCAATTAGCAAACCTCAGAAAGTATTTGAGCAATCGCTCATATGATAGAAGTCTGGCCAACTCCTTACATCTAAGAAATTCGGGGAGTGGAATGACAATTGTGTCGTGCAACCATTCCTTGTAGCTTTGCTTGATGAAGTCAAAGTCCTTCAAGTGAGTGGCACGAATGTGAGGGGTGGTGATGATATCTGGAGCCACAGGGTAAAATAGGTCCATTCCTGAGATGGATCCGGAACGGTGAAAGGGGCTGGTACTAATTGCGTAATCCAGCGAATTACGTCGGTGATTAGAAGGCGAGACGGTCTTTTTCCCCGTATCGCCGGACCTCTTACGCTGAGAGGTCTTATTCCTTCGCTTTTCGATCCGGCTTTTCTCGGCCTCGGATGGAGGGTTCGGGGGGTTGAGCAAGCACTCGTGTTCTCTTTTGGCAGAGATACACGACTGACACGGGGCTTCAAGATTACATCTTGTCTTATACCTTTTACATGGTCCACATGAATAGCTGCGTCGGGTACGAGATTCTGGCTTTTTTTGTGACGAGGGATCGGCCGACGGTGGTTTGTAGGGCATCGTCAAAGAAATGCACTAGGAGAAGAAGCTTTGTTTTTGGTGCAGTATGCTCCATTCACGGCAGGTAGGACACTTACCCGGGAGTTGTCTTTCAACCCGTGTTTCTCGTGAACTTTGGGTGGGTGGTTATACTTTCCCGAAGGGTCGGAGCACAACTCAAGTGAAATTTTATGATGAGAGATTCCTGTGTGCGAGTAGGGCAGACATAAACGTGGGGAGCCACAATGTTATCGAGTCGATAAGGGGTTGGGGGTGTATGGCACAAAGACGACACGAGTATATGGAATTTACCGGGTTCCTATAAGAACTACCTCGGTAGCTTCTTGGTGGGTAAAAACTTTGCTAGGACTTGTTTACCGTTAGCGAGTGGCATGCAGATCGCAGCTGGGCATGGATTGTTGTTTGCATGGAGAGTTACTTCGCACTGTGATTATGTCCAGGACTACAAGCTTTATTCCTCACACTGCAGCAGTTATGCGTCTACACCAGTGGACTTTTCTCGCCTATTCAACAGCCAGCGTAACTTTGAAACCAATGAATGGGTGAATGAACCCGCTTATGTCACTGAAGAATTTATGTGGTACTGTGCTGATATTGTTTCGGGCCATTGTTTGAAAGCATGAGTCAGATCGAGTACGGGAAAAAAAACGGTTTTTAACCTTTGCAACATGCGCAATTACGGGAAAAAGCCGCCCCGTGCGTTCATTCATGGGGTTTTTTTCTCTTCTTTTTTGGCGGTTTGGGAGGCAATCTCCTTGTTTTGCAATTTCTTACAACGGATAACATGCGACCAATACAGCTGAGAAAAGAAAAAAAGAGAAAGAAAAAGAAAAAGAAAAAATTGAGCGAGCGAGCGAAAAATAAAAAAAATCAAGTAAGGGCTATCTTCTCAAAAACCATTGGTGCAAGGAATTTTTGAAAACAAAAAACATGGGCTTCCAACACTTCGTTTAAGGGTTGAGGTACGAGATATAGATGAAATGGTGCATACAAGCGTAAATATCAACCCCGCCTGATAATTTACCCTTATAACGCAGGAAAGTTTTCGCGAGATGCTTAAAGGCATTTCTGCATTCCAGAGTCTCCCTATTCAGCACATGCCGCTATTGCATGCAGGCCCCATAAACCAGAGCTCACAATTTCGTCGCACATAAAAACACTTTCCAAAGGACACCGGAGAAAATAATATAAAAAAAACGAAAAGAATAGGCGCGGCCACGGTATTCCCAAAGAAGAAACACCCAAGTGCTCAAAAAGCATTTGAAACACGCACTTCTCATGTCTCAGATGCCCTATTGTCGGGTGGCAACTGAAAATGTACAGAAAATATACACCACCCTCAAGAACGTGTTTCGCGCCTTCCCAACTCAACATCGCCAGCGTGGTCTCCAAAGTCCAGTCCAATATTTCGTTGAAATGAGGTGGTGTTAATCAGTAAACATCCCAACAAAAAAATAAGAAGAAGGAAGAGATTGTGGGAAGCCAAACTCTGTGTGTGGTCCTAGACTGTGGGTTTGGCCTTCGAAAGATAATATGGTTATTCTCAAAGAATGACAAACGAAGAAACATGAAAAAATTCACCAAACGGGTGATTGCAAATAAAAGGTTTTTCTGCAGAAGGTCGGCAACGCACGCGGCTCCATAAATCGTCGGGCTTTCGGAATTCCGCTATGCACGGCGTGTTTCCGCGCGGACGGCAAGGTGCAAGCGTTGCCCGATTCTGGGAACGCTAAAGGGATGCAATTAAGAACCAAAACCCCCCTCCAATCGGGGAAAAAAAATCCACATGTGTATATGTAACAAGCGTATTACTCCTGAATGAAAGGTAATGGTGTCTAATAGGTCATAAATATAAATATATACAGTATTTTTCCGGACGTACGGTACCATTCTGGGGCACCTCTTCATATGGTTATGGCGATTTGCATACACTCATATTCATACCTCAATGGTGAAATTCGGCGTAAACTTACCATCTAGGCAGAGTGAGACACGTGATGAAATCTTGTGGGATTAGTTCTTTTTTCCATTATTTCAAGGTTTCCCTTCCATTTTTTCCATGTATGATAAGGACATGGATTGACTCAAAACAAAAAATAATCAGACACCAAACGTGAGTATATTGATAAGATTCCGCCCCTAAATATGGTATGGACCATGCATATGGGTTCCGAGATTTCCGGTGATCCGGGCAAAAAAAAACTTTCTTACGTGAAGAGGCAGGGACAGGAAGGTTATTTTTTCAACTTGGGTTGGTACGAATATTCCAAAACATGACATCAATTTCTATTGCCCACATGAACAGTTACAGGTGTACACAATCATGACGGAATTCTGTCTACTTTAAAAAAGAACTGGGAAAATGAGATGGGGTCAGTTAATCCCACTAAAGGTTAACTATCCTTTTTAAATGTTTCTGCATTCATTTTAATGGCCTAGGGCTCATGCATAAGCTACATTTCAGGGACGACAATAACTGTGAGTTCTAAATCTAGTATCTTTCTTTACCTGGCCGGACATGTCTTGATTTTTAATGAAGTTTATTCCTTTGGTACAATTTGCTTGTGCTTTTGGAATTCAACGTTCTTCGGTGCACCACTGTCTTTCTTTCCGTGGGTTCTATTAGTCTTTGATCTGAATTATGTCGTTTACCATTTCCAGGAACATTTAAACAGACAGCAGTCATTCTTGGCATACAGTCATGTTTCCATTTGGGCGATATCTGCTTCAGAGAGTTAGTGACTGTGTAAATGCAGTTTTCCGCCAAAACCCACTTAAGTCTTCTGAGTTTATCGGGGTCCATCTTCTGGTTCTGGTATTCTATGAAGATCTTAGGCGTGCCCAAATTCACTTTTTCCCAGTTTTCCACATAGGGTGTTGTTTTCGATGACTTCAACACCACATGATGTCCATGTGTATTTGAAGACTTACCAACACACAACATGAAGGGTTTTTATTTGTTTGCCTAAAATACATACACATTCAAAACGATTTTGAAGGATTTTTGCAAGGTTGCTTTAATCGGCTTGTTACATCGACACCTTGGGTATTGGACGAGACAATGCTGTTGAATTCTCGGATGGACTTGATGAAGTTTCTCTTTACTGACGTCGAGTATACCTTCACGCTGTTCCGTACACTGAGCCATTGTCTCGACCGATACTGCAGTAAGATTTTGGTTTGCTGAGACTCTCGCACATTTATTGCATGATACCATTTCTTGTAAACTATCGAGACTGATACATTCTGCCTTCACATGCAAAAGGGGCGTATCCAAGTTAACTTTAACTTGTGCTACACCTTAAACTACTTTGTCATCCTTGGTGAACTCAGGCGGGTGAAAGAATGATGGTGCTTTTGTCAGTTTGAAAGGAGGGGCTAAATGATGAACTAGTTTTGGGTATAATCGTAGCCAAATTGCCAATTAAGGAGCACAAACACATCACGAGTTTGTGTTCGATAATTTCCCATATATGCTGTTCACGTTTACTCTTTTAGTATGGTAATGTTTGTTTTCAGTTACCTAAGCACCAGCGTAATGTTAATTGGGATGTTTTATGATCCGCGTTTATGCTCCAACTATGCTCTAAATTTATGGACATTGACTTAATAAGTTGGCCTCTCTTTTCTTGAACATCATCTTGTCAAATTTGGTAACATGCATCACCTAGAGTGTTTGCTTCTAACTGTTTAAAACCAACCCTCACGGATAATGAAGACATGTTGACGGACTTCTTTTGCGCTGCTACCAAGCAGACCCTCTCAAAAAAGTTTACATCCTTACCATTCAATTGCCGACGCATTCGATGACTGGTGTCAAAAATATTGCTAACATTGATGTTGATTTCTTTCTTGTTTCTTTCTTGTTTCTTTCTTGTTTCTTTCTTGATTCTTTCTTGATTTATTATGGGCATCAAACATATAGCTCTCTTTATTCCAAGCGTTGATTAAAAGATATACACCAAAGATTCATTCTTGGTTTCAAGCGGCCAGACCAATTAGCAATACTGGAAAATCTTGCAAAGTGGCAAATTGCTGATCATTCTCTTGGTAAGGTTTCTTTCACCAATTAGGTATCTTGAATTTTTAAAAGCTTCAAAGCATAAGTACAACTCGCAGTGTTGCAGCCACTTTTCGCATCCTTTTCGCGTCCTCGCTCTCTTCTCAGTGTGACGTATGTCTAGAGGATATGCGATTTGCAAAATATGAAATAATAGTCAAAACCTTTCTATACACGAGAGTATTCGTCAAAATTTGATTTATTAAATCATTATTATGAAATCCAACATACCCATCACACCTGTAAACGGATGCAATTACGGAGATATGGTCTTGTCCGAACAGGTCAAACTTTAATAGGATATGTGGTGAAGTACTATTATTCATTTCTATGATACAATTTCGAGGTCTGCACCCTTTTGGTGAATTGTTGTGGCGTTCTCTCAGAAGAAAGTTTTTCACTTGACAACCTTTGGAAAAAGCCAGAAAAACAGTTCTTCCCAGTGGAAACCCCACTTTTCACAATAAAAGAATAATTACTAAATCTTCCCGAACCCTATAAAGGATTAGACGTATCATCCCCTGGAGTACCCCACATTCCACTCCATACACACCTCGATTCATTTTTGTTTCCTATTAATGCATATATACTAAGCGACATAAAATCAACAAATTCATGATTTCGATCAAAAAAACGATGCACATATTGCTGACGTCTTTCTTGAAAGGAGGTATGAGAGCATGGGCTTAAATTGAGACTAGCAAAGTCCATACGCGTTCTTGGGCCTGATATTAAGACACCGATTTTTCCATTGAAAACTGGGAAACTGTTAGAGCGGGTTGTGTTTTGGAATTTTTCGTGTTTTAACTTTTAAAAAAAGAACAAGCATTCCAATAAAGTTTATATGTTTATCCATCCTTCTCATTACCTTTGGTCAAATTAGGAAATTTCACTTAATATCCCGCAACAACTGCGAAGTTTTTGAAAACAGGCCCAATTTATTATTGGTTAAAAAAATTAAAAAAAGGGGAAAAAAGAAGAGGCCATAAATTCATGGCTTTCACAAGCGTCACCTCAAAGTTCCTGGACTTCTTTGATTGTTGAGTAAGCAAACAATTTAGCATCAGCAAATCATTAAGCATAATCAATGATTCACCGGCGGAATCTGTCACGTGACCAAATCAAGTCCCTTCCAAGTTCCCTAATAAACACACACATTCAACAGAAAAAGCTGTTGTATTTCATATTTTAATCACACTTAAACCATTAAAAAGAGAATCTACTTGTTCTAGTCAGAAAATACAATAAATATGGCAGATGATGTAATGTGAAGTATTCAAGCGTGAAGAGACATACTAAGACATCTATCAACACCCCTCAATTCACATCCCCATACCCACCCTTCCAATTAACCCTCTTCCAATCATAACAAACATCGGTTCAAGCATGAACAAAATCACCAGTTGTGATAACGCCTACGTCCCTGCTCATGAACGCATCACGTGACCTGTGATCACGTGAACGGGGCCAACCCTTTTCCGCCCGCCATCCCCACCAAACCCAGCAATAACCCCAAAACAATTCCCATTAGCAGACCCTTCCCCCAATTTAGCCCGGCCTAAATTAACCCCACCAAACCTTCTCGCCCCACATTCCCTTGGACAACTACTTGCCAGTCCCGAATGCACGGGTGTGGATCGGCCAATGATAGCACATGAATTACTACTGCGTGCAAGACCCGCAGCGAAAAGCCAACCTAAACGTCTCAACCAAGCCCAAAAAAGCCAGTTTCTAGGCCCCGCAAAAACACCACATACAATGTTGGCACAATCCGCTAGATTCGCCAGATGGGTTCCCGGAACGGCCCGCGTGGCCCGTGTGGCCTTTTCCTCGAGAAACCTCTCGAACTCGGCCCGTTGGGCCAAGCAACACGAGGAGCCTCTTGCAGACTTGAACTCATTGCCAAGAAAGCTGAATGGCCCGGCAGAAGTGCCCCTTGTCAACCCAGCAGACAAGTATAAGGAGGTCAGCGAAGAGCTCCACAAGTTCGGAACGTATGTGATGGCTTGTATGCCCAAATTTGTCCAGCAATTTTCCGTTTGGAAGGACGAATTGACCATCTACGTGGCTCCGTCGGCATTAAGACCAGTGATGGTGTATTTGAAGAACCACACCGCTGCTCAGTTCAAGAGTTGCATGGATATCACCGGAGTTGACTACCCTTCGAGAACCAACCGTTTTGATGTTGTTTACAACTTGTTGAGTGTGCGTCACAACTCGCGTATCCGCGTGAAGACATATGCCTCGGAAACCTCCTCCGTTCCTTCGGTGGTGCCCATTTACGAGGGTGCCAACTGGTACGAGCGTGAAACCTACGACATGTTCGGTGTGTTTTTCGAGGGCCACCCTGACTTGCGTAGAATCATGACCGACTATGGTTTTGAGGGCCATCCTTTGCGTAAAGATTTCCCTACCACGGGTTACACCGAGGTTCGTTACGACGAAGAGAAGAAGCGTGTTATTTATGAACCTTTGGAGTTGACCCAGGCCTGGAGAAACTTCACTGTGGGTTCTCCTGTGTGGGAACAGGTTGGCGAGGGCAAGGACTTTACGCCTGAATCGTTTAAGTTGCCTACTCCCGAACCCGAGCCTACTGACGAAGAGAAGAAGTAGGCGTCTTATATTTTGCATTTCCCCAACTCCAGACGTTGTCATTATGTACAGACGAGCTCTTGTATAATACACGAAGATAAAGTAGTTTCATTTGTAGCAAGTGTAGGCTGATGTTTACGATACTTCTAAAATCTCTTTGAATATTCTTTTATGTTCAAAATTGAACCCACTTGGATTTCACAGTACTGGTTCCGAGATCCATCAAGTTTGGAGATCTCTCAAGTTATCCAATATTTGGTTTCTGTTCGACCCATCAGCGAAGGAGTTTTTCCAACATATTGGTACGCTACGCCAAACTGAGCTGCCCGCCACATTGATAAGAATTACAGTACGAGTGGGGAATTGGTGGCCCATGCTTCCTTAATAAATCGAGCCAGCCTCCCAGTGTTGCACCCGTGGCTCCAACGCAGTTTCCAAATTGAGTGTATCATCATTGTCTCCACGCAACCCAGTGCTTCAGGTCGGGGTTAATTGTTTTGCTCTGCGATTCCCGAATCGACCGCTTCCATTAGACAGCACCAAGTTGGTTCCGCAACCCATTCAATTCCTTCTCCTTCTCGCCCAAAAACTCCTCAAGCATCTTTACCTGGCTCGCAATCAAATTGACATCATTGCGCACATCTGCAATGTTCTTATCGCTGTTCGGAAGTTGCTTGGCCGTGGCCAACGCCTCCAGCTTATACTTCAACAACTGGTCAAACTCGTGTTTTACCAACGACAGGTCGCTGGTGGTCGTTGGGCCGGCAGAAACCTGCTGCGCCTTCTCTAGGAGTTTCTCTAGGTCAGCAAGCTCACGACGCAACCGGACTTCTTCCCAATCGGTACCCTCAGTAGTAGAGAAATCGGTGCCGCGGCTTGGTTGCTGTGATTGGCCGATTTTGGTGAGGTAATTCGTGCCAAAAGACTTTTTATCATTTGCCGAGGGCTCAGTCGCCGTTCTTGGAGATGCCTGGGGCTGGCTCAAGTCGTAGTTGGGCACTTCTTTCGAGAATGTGGCCCGCAACGATGCAGGGACTGTCCGAGGCATGCGTTTCCCGTTTTCCCGCTGGTTTAGCATGTGCAACAACACCAAAACCTGGTCCTTATCGATGGTTTCGAAAGACTTGGGGTTAACCAAGTTCCACGCAGAAGAAATGTCCAAATTGGGCACCCGTTTGAGCGTGTCGTAGAGGCCTCTCAATGCCTCGAACTTCACCCGCCCATACGTGTCGCTGCTTGAGTTATAGATGGCCTCGTATGTGGCCCGGTCCGTGGGCGAAATGTACCAGTCGAAATCGTCGGAAAGAGTGTCTTCGTCGTCGTCCAGCGCCAACTCCACAGCAGAATTCTGGCCCGAAGCCACGGCCCGGTTGGCCTGGATCAAATGTGCCTTCAGCAGCGGCACCAACCACGAGGGTAATTGGTCGGGGACGCTCTGGATATCGCCATTGACCAAGTCGAAGATAAGCCGCATCGTGATACAGAATTCCTCGAAGTCCAACTGGCCGTCTGCATCGATATCGGCCGCCTGCCATACCTGCGCCAACTGGTCGTCCTTCAACCGGGAATTTTTCAACACGGGGGTGACTTTTTCGGCCGTGAGCTTGTTGTCACGCGGCGCAAGGCCCTGGAAGATCTTCCAGTACTTCTTGATTTCCCACTCCTCCAAGCGTGGCATGTTTATTGATATTAGTTGATGTTTGTATGGGTAATCGGCTAGTGTGCGTGCTTAACTATGGGAGGGTGCACGGGCCGGAGGAGAGGCGGAGGCCACTGGGAGGGAGACCCGTACACCAGGAAAATGGATCAAAGACAGAGGTTATTGCAGCCGTACGTTCTATATTTTTAAGGGGACTCTGTATATTTACGATAACTTGTTGGGGTGTTTTCATTTGATTCTGTGTTTGTGCTCGAAAGAGTCTATGAATTTATTATACATTGAAGGATTGGGGCTATGGATGGGGCTGGGGCTATGGATGGACTATGGATGGGGCTGTCGCACACTGGTGCTCCATGGAATTGCGATCATGTGACCCGGCCAACCAATCACTTCGCCAGCACACCAAGAAGACCTTTTGTTGGTATTTTCGGGTGGCTCCTCCTCTTCCTCTTATTTGGGCATTTTCTTGGCTTCTCTGTACACGTGGCCTTGTAGTTTGTAAACATGAGTGTTCATTATCCTCAATTAGCCCTAATCCTCTTCCATGTCGGCCTCCTCCTCCTCTTCAGATTCCGAATCAGCATCAATCTTACCCGCCTCCACGGTCATGACTGTCTCGCCATTGTCGCCCTGGTACTTTCTGGCGATTCTGGAGGCCATGCCCGCATTGGCAGCACGCTCTCTGGCAGCCTTCTGTAGAGCACGCAATTCCTCCTTGAACGTGGCCCGCACCGAACGGTTACTGAAACAGTCCCACATCTTCAAGGCGCCAGTCACACCACCAATGGTCATGTTTCCGGCCACCTCGTGATCTCCCGCAAACGAGGTGGTCAACACGTTGCCCACACCAAAGTCACGTGACAACACCATCGAGGGTCCGCCCTTTCCGGTCGAGCATTTCCATAACTTCACCACCTTCTCGTTCATGGCAGACGTGATCAACATACCGGGAATGTTGCTGTTAATGTCCAAAGACGAGATTCCACCGTCGTGTGCATGCAAAGTCCACAACGGCTTATCTTGGACACGCACATCAAAACAGTACACATTACCGTTGTCAGTACCACAGTAGAAAATCTCCGGCTCGGCTCCCCATCTGACGTTTTCCACCTCCTGGCCACTACCCACGTAATAGGACTTGCTCATTTGACTCTCGTCGGAAATTCTAACGTCTGTGATAGCACATGCTCCGTCGTAGCCTCCAGTTAAAAGGATAGATGCCTCTTGGGAGTGCCATTGCGACGAAGAAACAATCTTTCCGCCATGGATATTGTTGAAAGACTTCACGGCAGTGCCCGAGGTCAAGTCCCACAACTTGACGGTTTTGTCCGCAGACGTAGAGGCCAAGACATTTCTGTGGATCTTGTTATGTGATAAGGAAAGGACGGCGTCTGTGTGGTGGGTGGTGACATGGTCCTTGCCCTTACTCTTGTTCTTCTTCTTTTTCTTAGAAGACAAGTTGGCGAATGAGTTCTGTTGTGGCTCTCCCAAAATGACATCGGGGAACGCCTTGTCGATACAGTCGAGATTCCAGATTTCGATCTGAGGATCAAACGTACCAATTGCAGCGAAGTTGCCGATGTTATCCGTGGTGGTGTCGGTGGTGTTTGGACGGAAGTTGACCCACTCGACGCAAAGGGGGAACGAAGGCAACATCAAGTCGTGGTGAACATACAAGTTTGCATCTCTCACCAAACCGTTGGCCACATCTTGGTCTAAACGGTCTGCCTCTTCTTCTTTGCTTCCGTCAGGAGCACCGGCACCGTCGTCGTAGACGTACACGTCCAAGTACAGGACATCGTCCTCTGTTCTGGTGGCCAAAACCAAGTTGTCTGTAGGGTAGATTTGCATTTCCTTCTTGTCCTCTTGAAGATCTTCGTTTGTTGGCAAGGAAAGGAAAGCGTCTCCGTCTTCGTTCTCTTCAAACTGGGCATCAGTACTGGACAAGCCGGGGAAAAAGCCCACGGATTCCCCACTGGCTTCAGCGCCCTCATTATCGTAATTTTCGAGATCATACTCCTTCAAGTCATCGTCGGCCTCCGCTTGGTCTTGTAAGGTCAGGGAATTTTTCCTTTTTTGGCTTCTTCCAAGTCTTCTTTGGCATCTTCCAATTCTAGTTGCGCCATTTTGGTGATTCTTTCCATTTCGGCATCGTCCAATTCGTACTTTTCAGGAAATTCGGCCGCAAAGCCTCTTGGAACCCAGCAACTTGAAGAAATCATCCTACGTGTTTATTTTGGGGGTGCTTGTGTTTTGGCCTGGTAGGAAGTTAGGTGCCTAGTTAATTTCTTGCGATGGCTCAATGCTCGCACATCGCTGCGATGGGTAAAATCTTTGTCGCACTACTATGTGCACGTCGGGACGATGAATGGGGGAAGAAAAATGTTTTCTGGAAAAGGCGTCATCAGCGATATTTAAAGAGGTAAGGGTGTCTTGAGGGTGTCTTGATAGGGGTTATCGGGTATTTCCGTTGGCGGGGTTTTCTTTGTTTTTCAGTTTTGGCGTTTGCTTGGAAATTTGCTATTGTGTTTGGGTGCCTGGCCTTTTATTGTACCGTTGTCATAATCGGACCCGGCCATTGTGCACTCGCAGCTAAACCAAACGATAGAAGGAATGGACTGGTGCGAGGCAGGACCCGATGGATGGATAAAGGGTCAGGAATTACCTATGGTGGCATACTGCACGGCCTGTATTTCTCCGAGCCGTATCCAGATTCCTTTTGAGGTGATGGATATTTTCCTCTTGAGTCTGATTTCAATAATGCAGTAGTCATTATTTTATTTTATTTTTGGTTCTTGCTCCATTGGTCTTGGCTGCAAAAGACGCACCAAAGGAAGATGGTAAAATTGAAAACAGGTATTCTGAACTATAGTCTCGGACCAGCTGCTGTGTTGGCCATTTTTTATAAAAAAAAAGCTGGTGCAGCGGAAATGGGATATTGTGACGGGAAAATGATAACCAGCCAGTTTTGCTGTTCAGTTGGCGAAACCCACCTTGAGAAAATGTATACTTGTGATGATTCCAAGCTTCCCTCGTCAGTAGTCAGGCTCTGGAAGCGTCTTATCGGGGGACGAAGCCCGGGGGTAACTTGCATGTGATGGGTAGCATCTTCTAAGTCACGACATCGCCCCAGACCGTGGTAGGGTCAAATAAAAATGTCCAAGAATCTAACGGCAGATCCAGTGACAGGTCCAGTGACAGAACTCGCATTCAGGACACAAGGTCAGTACACGTGTCAGACCCTCAATGCCTAGGAGCCAAAGTGATTTTTGCCTCGGACATTCAGGACCCCGAGGTCTTTGTAGACGACTTTATGACACATAATAAGGCACGCCTTGTAAGTATCAGTCTATGTGATACCAGATACCGATCTTTCACTTAAAAAGTAGCCGGGGCATGGACCAGCCCACACTGGGGATAATCGAAGTTATTGGACGTTTTGGTGAGAGCATCACCTAAGTCGGGTGCCCTAAGCCTTTCGGGATCAGGCAAGAAAATACCAATCAAATTGAGAATCTCCTCTATGAGGCACAATAGTGAAGCAGATTCTAGATGATGTCCCAGAGCAAGCGATCATGTCATTGTCTCGAAACTCCACGAGGAAATCATTTGAGTGCCATACACAATTGACCAGCAGAGTCGTTGTAAAGTTATCTGAGATATCCTGTATCACAATTATTAAAGCATCCTATGATTGTCAAACATTCTTCAGATATCTTCAAAATTTGCCTCAGTACCACAGGACATACCCCAAGGCCATGATAAGGCCCCAATGTTTAACCTTCACTAGTGAATTTTGAACTGATTTCCTCCCCCGCCTTCCGTTACACACCTTCTTAAATGCCCAAGAGGTCGTCCAAAAAAGAATCCGTGGCAGGTTTAACTTTGCGTGACTCTTTTTTATCGCTCTCCTTTTTAGACGTTGTTGCTTGTGGAAGAGTCTCCAGTAAGAAGTCAAGAGTTTCGGGCGCTGTGCGGCTTACGGGGCTCGCCTGCTTATCGCCTTCAAGTCCAAGAAGTTCGTCCAAATCATCCTCCACGTTGGAATATTGGCGCAGGTTTTCATTTGCCAGGGTGAGTTTGGTGTTCAAAGATGCCATTTGGTCCTTATCGTTTGCATTGAAATTATTGATTTCAAGCACACGTGGGGTTTGAGTCGAATCCAGGCCAAATTTCTTCTTGATCTGGTCATGGAACCTGACATGCTGAAGCTTTGCTGCCCTTTCCTTGTGTTGTTGCAATTCTGCCTCACTCAAAGCCCGAACGGCGGGCTGTTTTGGGGCATTTGAAGTCTCGCCAATCCGGAGTCCATGCAAATCATCGGCCGTCAATTTAGACACGTTTCGGAATTGGTTTTTGACGCTACTGTTGTAGTCGGTGTCCTTTACTGTGCTGGAGTAACTTTCCAAGCCGTATTCATCCAAAAGGTTGTCCAGAATCTTGTTTTTGAGCATTTTTCTGTTCCGCAGCTTACCCAAGTCGGAAACAACAAACTCGCTGAGCTTGACTTCCAAATCAGGGATCTCAAGCTCGAATTCTTCGTCGGAAAAACCGTGTTCCTCGTCGTCAGAACCAGAATCGGTGGGTGCTTCACTTTTTTGGGCTTCGGTGCCCAAATAGATCCCATCTCTCTCTTTTGGGGGATCCTCTGGCTCGTTTGAGTCGCCTGCCTCTCTTTTTTTGACGATTTTGACGATTTGCTGCTTGAGTTTGCGCTTATTTTCCACCGAGAGGTTGTCCTCGGATATCTGGGGGTAAAAGTGGTTCAAGAACGCGTCATCTTCAGAATCCCACTCACTGTCATCGGACTCGTCGAGCCACGAGTTCCCCAGGACATCCTGGTTTTTCTTGCCTGACCATTTGGGGGTGTTTTTTTCCGGGTTTTGTTTGGGCCGGGTGAGGTTGTGTTTCCGCAAGTACTGGATTTTCGCCTTATGGTCCCATTTGGATTTGTTCAACACCATGTTTTTTTCTTTCTTCTGGTTGGGAGATGGGGTATTGTGGATTTTGAAACGCTTAGAATGGTTTCGATGGAAATTCTAAGGGATGAATACCGGGTGAAGAATGAAAACCGGCAATTTGGGGTTTTATCCTGGATGTTAACGTGGGCCCGGGGCCGGTGGTGGGCTGCGAGAACGCAGGCAGGCATGGGACGCGAGCACGATTTGGACCGGGCCAGATAAATCACACCCAGCCATGAAAGCAGGGCGAAAGCACATATGAGGAGGTTCTTTTATTTTTCTTTTTCTTTTGTTTTTCTTTTTTATTTTTCTTCAAAGTAATCCTTTCGCAAAACGTGACTTTTCCTAGAGGTTGTACATATACAGCTGTGCTATGCTTCATCACCTATTTGCCCAACCCAGAGGAATTCCGGCCCAGTACCGGCTGCGAAAAACTCTAGGGCCCGCGTAATCTAAGATTCGCATGGACTTTGTTTGCAATAAAAGAGTGGGATTTTCCGGCGTATTCATGATTTCTCTGATCCTTTATAAGGCAGAGAAGTTTTGCGCCAAGGAATTGTCTTGATTGAGTGTTTTGGCCCGTGGCGACTGCAAATTTGGCATAAATTTGCCCATCTCTATGCTGAAACATTTTTTCATTCGCATCAGTGGTACTTCGACAATCGCCTTGATATTTGGAAACCAACATTAAATGCTTTTTTTCCAGGTTCAAGTGCAGTTTAAGTATCAGACTCCAACCCAAAATCGACATAAATGATCCACATTGTTTAGATTTCATACTGTGTCGTCTGGCAGCAATAAATAGAAATAAATTTGATGGTATTCCACCCCAACTAACGTTGTACAACATCATTCCGGGCAATTAGGTGAATTCGTAATCATCGTGTATCTACACACAAGCCTTGTGATTTTTGATACTATTTTTTGTTTGACGAGAAGAAGCCCGTGGCTATTTCATTGTGACACGATTGGCATTTGATACTTAGAATAGGTCGTATATAGTGGGTTCGCCACGAGGTCATTCCATCGATAATCCAGTCTTCTCTGTGATTTAACTCCGTATCACGTTATTGCCATCTTGCACTCTGATGAGGCATGTTCTAGGAACCCCAAGGGAAGTGGCCCATAGATATGACCGGCCATAAAAGGGTCGATTTCAAACCACATCAAACCCACTCCCTGCAAAGTCTTCAACTTTCAACCCGGAAACACCATTTTATTTCAATACCACGAAATACCTAGCCCAGAAATTTCGCGTCCAGGGCCACCCCAAATTGGGGCCGGCTTCGCAGTCATTCCAAAGTCCAGTACTATGGCTTCCCATCTCGGTAGACCCGGCACAAGCTCTCGTATTCCATATCATATTCATTTATACGACTATCAAATTGAAAAATGAGATATAAAATAAAAAATTATCTATTTTCTTTCTTTATCTCCCCTCTTGTATCTTCTCCATCTGATGGATATTTCTCCTTATACCACCTCGTATATTCACCTGCCGGCCACGGCCCTGGCACACGAGCGCGCCCGTTTCATGCCGGCCCCACGCCGAAAAAAAAGGCCCTGGGATCCTCCATTAACTTAACCACCACCCACTAAATTAGGCAAATTATCGCCAAAGAATACCCCAGATATGGCCGATAAACAACCCAAGCTGATTGAGGATCTCCTCAGACTTCTCTCCATGGGAGAGGCGCTCAACGAAACACAACAGAAAACTATGGACGACTACAAGTTCTGGAAGACGCAGCCTGTGCCGGCCCTAGACGAAGTCGTGGAAAAAGAGGGTCCAATCGATAGCTCCAAGACCCCAGCGGACATCCCCGATACCCCTTTGCCACTCTTGTCGGAATTCGAATGGTCTACCATCGACATCGAGTCGGAAACCGAATTGGACGAGGTGTACCATCTTTTGTATGAGCACTACGTCGAGGACCAAGACGCCACCTTCAGATTCAAGTATTCTCATGAATTCTTCCAATGGGCATTGAAAGCCCCTGGCTGGCGCAAGGACTGGCACGTGGGTGTCAGGGTCAAGGGCCTGAAAAAGTTGGTGGCGTTCATTGCTGCCGTGCCAATTACGTTGAAATTGAACACCTCGGGTAACGTGGTTCCCTCGGTGGAAATCAACTTTTTGTGTATCCATAAGAAATTGAGAAGCAAGCGTTTAGCGCCGGTGTTGATCAAGGAGATCACCCGCAGAGTCAACAAGCAAGATATCTGGCAAGCCCTTTATACTGCGGGAATCGTGTTGCCGTCACCTTTGGCTACCTGTCGTTACACGCATCGTCCAATCAATTGGTCTAAACTCCACGATGTGGGCTTCTCCCACTTGCCTCCGGGGCAGACAAAAGCCAGCATGGTGGCCAACTACTCTCTCCCTAATGCCACCAAAACTCCTGGTCTCAGGCCCATGAAACTCGAGGACATCGACCAGGTGTTCGATCTTTTGGAAGCGTATCATAAAAAGTTCGAGTTGATCCAGGTGTTCGAAAAGGAAGAGCTTGCCCATTGGATCTTGGGGGGAGAGCTGAAGAGTGCCGTGATCAAGTCGTATGTTGTTGAGAAAGACGGCAAAATCACCGATTTCTTCTCCTACTATTTGCTCCCATTCTCGGTATTGAACCACGCTACACACAAAGATTTGGGAATTGCGTATTTGTTCTATTATGCCACCGATAGCTTCAAGGAAGAGCGTAGCGTCTACCAAAAGAGATTGAACTTGTTGATTACCGATGCCCTCATCACGTCCAAGCAATTTGGTGTTGATGTTTTCAACGCGTTGACGTGTCAGGACAATACTTTATTCATCAAGAATGCCAAGTTCGGCAGTGGAGACGGTTTACTCAACTACTACTTGTTCAACTACAGGGCGAAAACTATCTCGGGTGGAATCGACGACAAAACCCAGGTTAGCGAAGATGGAAGTGGAATCGGTGTTGTCTTGGTGTAATTAGGCCACGAGGAGGAGGAAGAAAAGTAATTATAATAATATTCCGTGCTTAGGAATTTCTTTATCATTATCGTAATCAATCAAATTCGGGTTGAATAGTGTGCATCAAATACGGCGTAAATACGAGCGATGCGGGCTGTGGCGTAAGGTGAGGTGAGGTGAGGTGAAGTGAAGTGCCGCAGTGCGCCGCACCGTGCATAGACGCATGCGGATGGCAATCGCATAAGCTAATCAGGGCAAAAGCGTCTTTGCATTGCAGAATGACTAGAGACGCCATGCTTGAGCAGCCGCTTGAGCGCCCCCTTGAACAGCCACTTCATCATGAAAAGAAACTGGCAGATGCACGTGCCGTGCAGCTCTTCGAAAAGGCCATAGAAAAGGAGCTGCATGGTCTGATGTCGGATGCAGTGAAATACTATAGAGAGGCGTTCAAACTCAACGAGCGGGTGGATCTTATTTATCGCAAGCAGACCGTCCCCCAGGCGCTTGAAAAGCTTCGAGATGAAGAAGGCAAAAACGCCAGCCGAAAAGTTGATGAAACAAAACTAAAGGCAATCAACGTGGATGATCTTTTGCTCTCTTTCGCCAATGAAACCCCGCAGGCCCCCGATCCGTCCAACCCCAGCCAATGGGACGAAGGCCATGTGGCAATCAAGTTTGCCAATATGGGATTGGATGGGGAGGACCGCGTTGCGGATGTAAAACCAGTGTCTCCGCTCATTAAATTGCCCAGTGAAGTGTGGATTTCTGTGTTGCAAATACTTCTTTGGCAGGATCCCGAAGCATGGTTCAAGTTTGGCATCACGTGTAAGCGAAATGCCTTTCTAGCATTTCACACATCTGACATATGGAGACAATTGTGTTACCTGGTATATCCCAAGCAAAGTTATGAGGAAAACGTGGGCTTTTTGGGGAGAAACCTTCCTGTTCCCATGGACCCTATGGTGATGTTGCCGCAGTATAACAATGTATGGAAGCAGATGATTCGTCAGCGGCCATTTCTTAAGTTTTTGGGATGCTACATTAGTGTGGTCAACTACTACAGTGAAGGAGGGCGTGAGGAGCTTTCTACAAGTCTAAGAAACCCGGTCCGGACAATCACATACTATAGATATTTGCGTTTCTATCCAAATGGCGCATGCGTGATGGCGCTCACAAGGCTTGAGCCCGGGGTGGTTGTGGGGCAGTTCCTGAGAGCGAATAAACTACGGTGTTTGCTTGCCAACCCAGAATCCCGTGACGTGACGAAGGTTAATCCATCTGTAGAGCCGCACAAAATCTTCCATGGCAGATGGACACTTTCCACTGAAGGCAAAGTGCACGTGACGGTGGATTCGGGGCTGGTGCCGTACTATCAATTCCACTATGAGTTTTTTGTCAAGAACTTGGGTGGGATCCCCAACCACTCTAAATTGGCGTGGGATACTTTCTACGCGATCTGGAAGGAGTACCCAGGAAGTGAGGAACGAGCAGGAGAAAAGGTGGAATTTTCCTTGAAAAATGAGAAGGACTTCAAGTTCCTGAGAGTGAGGTCCTACCGCGAGGATAACTAGGTGGCTTCTCTGTGGGGAATATTGCTCTGCTAGTTAGGGTGTATACTTTCTGAACTAGAAAGTCAACTACTTTGGAGAGTACTTGTTTTGGCCCTAGATACAGATGAAGGCTATATTCAGGAGAAGCAAATGAGCACTTTGAACGGATGATTTGCCATTGTTTAAACATGTGCTTCGAGTGCTTGCGAAAGAAGGCAACAACTAAGACATGGCCCCATTTTTATGGCTATTTGGCCTGCACGTGCCTTATCAAATTACCCTTATGACAAAAGCCATCGCTGAAGACCCCCGAGTGTACCTTAAGGCGGGGAAGTATCAAATAGAACGCAGCATAGAAACTTTATAGATTTTTTTCCCTGGGAGGAAAGTGGCCAATAATAGTGGCGTATTGTTGGAAACGTTTGAGTGCTTCATCTAGTGTAGTACTTACAAGAACACATTTGGAAACAGCAGATCATAATTTGGCCCATATATATCTAGGCAGATGTACCATGGCCCGTCGCAGGGACGGGGATATTAAGCGAGGAGTAATGGGTAATTATTGGCTAGCCGGATTGAATATTGATTTCGGGTGTTGAAGGCGAGTAATTACTCAAAGAATATTGAACTTGCCAAACGGTCCACATAATATTATACTACGAAGAGTACCCCTAACAACCTGCATCAATCTAATTAATTAGGTGGACTCAGTGATGAATTATATGAACAAAATGACAAAGATTGATAGAAGTATAGATTATAAAGACAATCTTGATATCTGTGGCTTCGTCTTCGGATCTTGCTTCGATATTGAATCAATGGAAAGAATACTGGCGAGGGTCGGGACGAGGGATATTTTATGGGGTCATTAATGGACTTTCAGGTCTATGAGGATGAATCTAGTAGTGTTTTATTTAAAAAGAGTAGGTGGTTTTACGAAACCACAACGAGTCACGCTTCACACATAATCTAGACTTTAAGCCTATTCGATTATACTTCGTTACTTTCTGGGTAGGGCCTAGCAATGACGAGTTACTCAATTCAAAAAAGTTTACATTCTTGTTCATCATATTGAGAAAGTGTAGCCAAGGCACTCGCCGATTCTTTCACCTTTATATTCTGGGAGCTCTTATTCTCATTGTTCACCCGTCGTGTTTTACGGTGCGGTTCTCGGCCGTTCGTAGGCACATTCGACCCTAGGGCTTCGATTATTCTGTAATAATATGTATGCAGATGGCTGAGTAGTTCGTGCTGTTTTGGGTCATTAAACAATGAAAATGTATGACATTACAATGTGGTAGTAAAAGGCACGTTCATGTCTTAAGCTACTGGCCGACCCAAAACACACCTTCTATCATGATCATGATGAATTGATATGGAAATCTCCAATTATACCACACCTTGACCTAATCAAATAAGGACAATTCTTGATTGTTGGAACCATACTAAATATACCTAGTGGTTTATGTAATTCACGTAAGTGATGATTACTTTCGCGTGGTTTTCAAATGACGATTTTGAAGACCCAAAGAGACAAAACTTCACGATGAAAAGAATTATTCCCAGCGACACTGAACGCACCCGCAAAACGAAAGGAACCCTCTTGACAATTATTCAACCAAGTGTTCGTTAACTTTGCCAACAAGCGAGAGAAAATCAACTACTACTTATATTGATCCTCTATAGGAGAAATATCCATGATTTCCATCCACATCAGATACTAATATTCCTTATTAAAGAAGTAATTACAGAAGTAATTAATCTATGAAGTGAATTATCCTTGGTTTCAGAATATGGTAGCGTTGTGAGAGAAGCAAATGCCCTTAATTGGCAAACCAATTGTCACCCATAAAAATGTATTGAACGTGTGCATGGATTACCCCCATTAAGACAACCAACTGTCTTTTCAAATAAATTGCCATACCATTTTCGTTGAAGCGACCTTTACGGTAACTAGACACCCACCCTCAAAGAGTGGCAGATTGAACAATATCCCGGACCATATGGTTGGTGATATGCCTTTACATCGTGTGAGATTTATTCGGCCGTGGCATGCACCTACTTGACGAGGAGATTTTTTTTCTATTAAGAATATTATATCAAGTTGAGGATATTTGTTTCCCGGGTGGAGAGTCTTTCATGCCGACATTCAAGTATCTTGTCTTTTCTGAAAAATAGAGTACCTCTAATTTAGAAAACGCTCCTTAGACGATTTGGGAGCGTTTATTAATAATTAAGCAACCCCACTAGATAATTTAGCAAAGTGAAGAATAGATAATTTTGCTTTATTGACATTTTTTTGCGTTACTGATACTCCAGCCACTCATTGACCAGCGTATTTTCTCTAATCTAGAAAAGATACAGATAAGATGGTTTCCCAACTACACAAAAATTCCTCTGCGCAGCGCATGTATTTGATTCAATCATTTTTTTCAGGCGTAATATAAGTCTCTCGGTCAAATACTATTTCACGCTCTAAAGGTTAAATTTTCCTTGTCGGCTAAATTCCTTGCTGGCTAAATTCCATGTCGGCTAAATTCCATGTCGGCTTGATTCCTTGCTGGCTAAATTCCTTGTCGGCTGATGCCAGATTCAAAAAATAAACATGGTCAATTAAAAATGCTGAAACTTCTGCTTCACCAGAATCTACTGTCCCGGCTGAGACTGAGGCCCTACGCGGACCAGTGGCATAGGCCAATTTTTCCCACCAGGTTTTTTCCGGGCCCCGATGCGGTGCGGGCCTCTTCCGTGGCGACCACACGGCCTCACCGGAGCTTGAACAAGAAAACGTACAATAAAACAAAGAAGATAAAACGTACAAAAAATAGACAAACTGAAAAAAAATTAAAAAAAATTAGAAACATTAAAAAACCTAAAAACAACATTATGAAATTTCATAAAGAAACAAAATGAAGAACCCCCCACAGTAAAAATCACCATCCACCTATGACAAAGCTTTATACCCTGCCATCTCAGAAAACACTCTACCTCGGGGCGTGCCCATACCACCGCACCACGTACACTCCCGTCCTGAAAATTTTGCTGCAATCAAGTAACGAAAAAAAAAGCCAGACACCTGACCAAAACCCACCATCCCCTTCATAAATCTCCCACAATCATGTCGAGATTTTTCGCCTCCGGGTACACATCCGACTCCTCGCTGTCCGAGGAGGACTTGTTGAGCACTTCCGAAGAAGAATTGATTTCTTCCTCCGAGGAGTTTTCCACCGATAGTGAGTTTGAAAACGACGATGAAGATGCGTCTTCAGACGACGACGATTCCGACTACGTCGGCAAGGGCCCGCTGTACTTTTTGAAAAAAGACTTCTTGAAGGGCGGCTCCAACGACCTGGACTCGGATTCCGACGACGAGGGCCCCAAGGTGGTGAAATCCGCCAAGGAAAAGTTATTGGATGATGTTTCCGAGTCGGTGGACGCGATTTTCAACGCCAAGAACTTGGAAAACTGGACCTTGGTCCTCACCGAGTTCGACCGTTTGGGTAAGTTGTTGGTGAAGCTCAACCAGCAAAACGTTGGCATTCCAAACTTCTTCTATAAGATGTTGGCCCAGTTGGACGACACCATCGCCGACGCCGACAAGGACAAGGACAAGAAAAAGTTGCCTGCCGACCAAAGCAGAGCCTTCAATAACATCAAACAGAGAGTCAAGAAGCAGACCAAGGAGTTCCTGCCATACATGGACTTGTACAAGGCCAGCCCCGAGTTATTTGATGCCGACGAGCCCGTTGAGGTGGCCTCGCTGGCTCAGGAGGAGTCCGGCGCTATTGTAGGCACAGTCTCCGGCACTGCGCGTGTCATGAGCCCTGTTTTCACTGCTTTGAAGACCGTGGTGGAGTCTAGAGGTAAAAAGAACAGCGACAAGTCCGAGCAGGTGGCCACTTTGGAGAAATTGTTGGCCGAAGCCAAGGCCGGAGGCCAGGTGTTTGAAATCATCTCCGTGTACCAAATGTTGCTCTCGGTGAGATTCGATGCCGGCTCTTCTCTGTCCCACATGCCCGTCAACTTGTGGAAGGACAACGAGCGCGACGTGATTGACTTCTTGGCCCTCTTGGAGAAGAATGCCGCTTCCTACCAGGTTTCCGAGGCCGGCTTGCCCACCGATGACTTGGACATCGAGCCTACCGCTAACGCCAACGGTGTCAAGGTCGTTCAGGGTTCCATAGCCGCCATTGTGGAACGTTTGGACGATGAGTTTGCCAAATGCTTGCAATTCACAGACCCTCACTCCATCGAGTACATAGAGAGATTGAAGGACGAGTCGCCGCTCTACCAATTGATTGTGCGTGCGCAAATCTACGTTCAATCCACTGCCGGTAACTCCGAGCACTTGGCCAGACTCGTTCTCAGAAGATTGGACCACGTTTACTACAAGCCCGACCAATTGATTGCCTTCAACGAGAGCGCTGCCTGGGAAAGTTCTTGGGAAGGCGCCAACATCTCCGACTCCACTTTGCTCACGCAAGGTAAGTCTGCCGAAGAGACGGTGCGTGCTTTGGCGGATTTCTTGTCGCAACAGGAAAACCCCTTGTACAAGAGATCGGCCTTGTTGGCTTTCACATACTACTTATCTGTCAACAACAAGTACGCTGAGGCTAGAGGCTTGTTCTTGGATTCTCAGATATATAACAACATCTACCAGGCCGAGTCTTCTGTGCAAGTCTTGTACAACAGAGCGTTGGTGCAAATGGGTTTGAGTGCATTCAAGAGCGGTGAGATCGAAGAGTCCCACCAAATATTAAACGAGATCATCAACTCACAAAGACTCAAAGAGCTTTTGGGCCAGGGTTTCAACAGCAAATATCCAAGTCAGGCAACTGTTGCTGAGAAGCAAAAGTTGTTGCCTTTCCACATGCACATCAACTTGGAATTGGTGGAGTGTGTTTTCATGACCTCCTCCATGTTGATCGAGATCCCAGCTTTGGCTGCCACGGCAAACGCCGCCTCCAAGGACTCCAAGCGTAAAGCCAGCATCAAGTCTTTCAAGAGCAAATTGGAGTTCCACGATAGACAATTCTTCACCGGTCCTCCAGAAAGTATCAAGGACCACTTGATCTATGCTTCCAAGCTGTTGCAAAAGGGTAACTGGGCCAAGGCCTTCGAGTTGTTGGCCTCCATCAAGATCTGGAAGTTGCTCACAGATACCGACCTGTTGTTGTCGATGTTGAAGAAGCAATTGCAAATCGAGGGCTTGAGAACCTACATTTTCACATACAAGGCGATTTTCTCCAAATTATCTGTTGAAAAATTGGCCACCACATTCCAACTCGACAAGGAAGTTGTTGCTGAAATCGTCGAGAAGATGCTCACAAACGGCGACGTCAAGGGTTCCCTCGAGAACCTGTTCATCAACTTTGCCACTGATGAGCCACAAAGAAGCAAATTGCAAGAATTGGCCATCATAATGAATGAGAAGGTTGGCCTGTTGAACGAGAAGAATGAAATGACTGCATCTAATGGTTACGGTAGAAAACAAGCCATCCAACAACACCAACAGCAGCAGAAGGAGCAAAAGGAGCAAAAGGAGAGTTTGCAAGAAGAGAACAGTAGGTTCAGATACGCCAACGTTACCACCAACAATGACGAATTCCAAGTCTGAGCGCGAGGGGATAAATGATACGTTTTTTTCTAGTTTCATAGCATGGAGCATGGATCGATTCCTACGACAAAGACTGGCTCTAGATGCGGCCTGTGTCTAATACTACTCAATGTTATAAATCGATCATAGTAATTAAAAATATAACGATAAGTCAAAAAAAAAAAAAAAAATCTTCTTAAAAAAAAAGTATTTTGGTATGGAGTCTTCCCCACATTGTGTCCCGGCAGGAAAAAAAAAAAAAAAAAAAAAAACGAACGAACGAACGAACGAAAAAAAGACCGCATATATGCCGGATCCCATCTCATACGAATCTTCATTCTTGGGATACCACCACAAAAACACCTCTAAACACCTCCATACACCTCCAATAATGGAAAACGCAGGTATTCCTAAAAAGGACCGCAAGATCAAAGTATCTGCTCTTTGTCAGCTCTGCCATGGCCGTAAAGCGGTGATGAAAAGGCCAAAAAACCTCCAGAAACTATGTAAAGAGTGTTTCTACTTGGTATTTGAAACGGAAATCCATAACACCATCACTTCGGCGGGGCTTTTCCATCCCGGCGAAAAAGTGGCGATTGGTGCCTCTGGAGGAAAAGACTCTACCGTTTTGGCGTCGATTCTAAAGACGCTAAACGAACGATATAATTACGGGTTGAAGTTGGTGCTTTTGTCCATCGATGAGGGTATCAAGGGATACCGGGATGATTCGCTTGCTACGGTGAAAAGAAACCAGCAGCAGTATGAAATGGAGCTCGAAATCGTGTCGTATAAAGATCTCTATAACTGGCTGATGGATGAGATCGTGTCGTGCGCCGGAATACGAAGCAGCTGTACGTACTGTGGCGTTTTGAGGCGTCAGGCGCTCGACCGAGGTGCTGCAAAGCTTGGCATACATCATGTAGTCACCGGGCATAATGCGGATGATATGGCGGAGACGGTTTTGATGAATCTTTTACGAGGAGATACTGCAAGATTGGAGAGTTCATGCACGATTCTCACGCAATCGTCTGGGTCGCCCATCAAGAGATCCAAGCCGTTCAAGTACACCTACCAAAAAGAAATTGTGCTTTATGCGCACTATAAGAAGTTGGACTATTTCTCCACCGAATGCACCTATGCACCTGAGGCCTTCAGGGGTACAGCAAGAGAACTTCTCAAGGGCTTAGGTGCCATCCGCCCTTCGTGTATCATGGATATAATCTACAGTGGTGAGCATCTTGTGCTTTCCAAGAAGAAGAAAACAACCAAAAAGTACAAGAATGGGGGAAAAGCAAAGGCCCAAACCCCCAGCAAAACCGAAACTGAAACCAACAACGTCCAAGACAACGCGGGTGCGAGTGTGAATACGAAGACGGATACGAATTTGCATAAACATCAAGAGCAACAGATTAATGCAGATGGGTCCGTTAGTCTAGGAAGAGTGAGAGCCCCTGATGGAAACACGTGTGAGAAGTGTGGATACATCACCTCCAACCGTATTTGCAAGGCGTGTATACTTTTGGCGGGCTTAGAAATGAACAGAGCAAAAGTTTCGGTGGACAGTGCTGTTGACGGTGCAGCCAAGCTTGGAAAGACGCTTGAGCAGCTAAGTTTCTGACGGAAATGGCAAAGATACACTTATTGATTGGTTGGTATTATCTTAGGGATGTACAACATCAGAACGAGGAGAAGCTGTTATGTGAAGTCTAAGCTTTTCGCCGTTTGACAAAAGGAAGAGCTTCATGGTAAAGTTATTTGGTTTTTATTAACAACCTTTCAAGCACATGCTACTTTTTGAATTATGGAGGTGCTTGTATTGCTGCTGATACGTTAACAAGCACCGATAAGAGTGAGCCAGGAATCTGTTACGACAGTAGTATCTGACACTATGTCCACGAGGAAGCACAAATTACTTGGGCGGGTGTATATAAAAGGCTGGGGCCAACCCCCGGCTGTGGACAATACAGGACAGTATCATGTCAATTGGAGGAGATTCTTTTGTTTTGCAGAGTTTTCGGTAAATATATTTGATAGAGAATGATAGGAAATTGAGCGTCATGGACGTTTTTGGGAATCAACTGCAATCAACGTACTCTTTTCTGTATCCCCAGACTCGTCAGGCCCATGATAACAGTATTGGGCGTTTCAAGGGAGAAAAAAGAAGTATGTACATGGTTTTCTTGAACATAAAAGCGTCACCTTTGCTTATATTAGTCGAAACGAGGCACCAAAGTATCTAATATGACATTGAGGCCACTGGACAGCACAGATAAATTTGAAAGTATACGTTCCTATTAATGAAAAAAAGCGGTGTATCTCAGAAAAGCCTTGGGACCCCACTTCATGTGAGCACATCTATCCATCATGGACTACACGCATCAGTAATTGTACAATGAAGCAAATCACACGTGCTTAAACCGGTCCTGAGGGACTTCCACGCCTATTAATTTTCCCTTGAGCCACTCCTAGACCTTATTGGACACAATTTCCCACCTTTAGTGTTGAACCCCGGGCTGCCTCCCCGTCGATTGTCACATTAACTGTTTTTATGGATGTGTATGGATCCAGCTTGGTTATTGGGGAAAACTAACGTCTCGGCGACCACAGTGTTCGCTCTTCTGGAAACACCAAACACAATCACCTCTGCAATATCCTCCGCAATCAAGGGCTCTGCGCCTTCGTAAACCTTGTCTGCAGCAGCCTTATCACCACGGAAACGAATCATGCTGAACTCCGTCTCCACTGCTCCTGGTTGGACCTCCAAAACTCTGATGTTGGTGCTGATCAACTCCTTTCTCAAAGAGTGAGTGAAGAAATTCACTGCTGCTTTGGTGGCACAATACACACTTCCACCGGGATAAGACTCTCTGCCAGCAATAGAGCCCACATTCACAATGTCGCCCGAGTTCTTCTTCTTGAAAATCGGCAACACTGCCTGGGTGACATTGATTAACCCCACGACATTGGTTTGCATCATACCAGCCACATCTTCAGTAGCAATCTCACCGACGAATTCCTTGCCCAAAGCCTTTCCAGCGTTGTTGATCAATACATCGATGTCAGAGAACTCCGCAGGCAAGTTGCTGATAAATGGTTGAATAGAGGCGGTCTCGCTCACATCCAATTTCGCCGTGTGGATCTTAATAGACTCGTAGGTCTTGGTCAATTCAGCAGCCAATTCTGTCAAGCGGTTTTCCCTTCTGGCAGTCAAGATCAACTTGATGTTTCCATTGGCTGCAGAAGCAAACTCGTGTGCCGTGGCTGCTCCGATTCCAGACGAGGCACCTGTGATCAACACAATCTTTTTGGCCAAACGTTCAGCAACTTTTCCTCCAAATGTCATTTTTGAATCTATTCAGTTTATCTTTGTCTCCTTTTTTGCACTTATCGTAATGAATTCGAGCTGAAAAGAACCTTCCGGTTAAATTTCAAAGTGGAAATTCTCATGATATATAATCACGGCACTGGTGTTCGCTATCGTGCGTGCGCAACCCTGCACGTAGCGTGCTTCTCGTAACACGCACCAGGGTATCGGGCCCAGGGCACCATCGTTTCTAAGGCTTTTTGTTTGGTTGAAATTTCATGTTTTAGAGATGAGTAAATTTCAATATTTATGGCTTCTAGCACCTTATACTATAAACCCAAATCCCTAGAAACAGAAGGTTGATACAACCCAACTTTTTGAAGCCACATCCAATTGTCAAGAAAAGAAAGTTTCGGAGTCAGAACTCCGCCCCACATGCAGATAGCGGTATTCCCCCATGCGGAAACCGAGTCACTCGCGGGACTCGTTTATACGAAGAAAGAGTCATTCAAAGACTGAAATGTTGAGGCAGGCGACATATAATCCGAGCTGAGAGAGGCGCTCGAGCTGTTGCATGAGCTGTTGAATGAGCCCGTGGTAGCTGTGAATGGTGCCTGAATGCTATTATCTGCCCCGCTGAAGCAATAATTTTGTAACAAATCAGCGTAGGACATCTTCGAAAGCATTGCGGGAGCAGATGCGAAGGAGTGTAAGAGCTGTGGCCTGGTAGTATTCTCAGGTACTGCGCACCGCTTTGGCAAAGGTGACTCGGGTTTTATGTTTCCAGATCTCGCGTCATGCGATATCTCTGATTCCGGGTCTGCTTTAAATGCTGTGAAAGTCGATTCCTTCTTTCCGAGAGGTGACATTGGCCCGCCAAAGTCTGTTCCCTTCTTTGACATGTAAGACTGAGAGTATCTTGGTTTCGGAGACAGAGACAGCAGGCGTGTGAAATTCGGCCTCTCCTCGGTGTCTTTCACTGACAACAATTTGGTGACGAGCTCATCATAGTGAGGCAGTTCCAATGTGGTTCTTGGCCTGCTACCGAGTGGCGCCTCCAGATCGAGTGTAGACAAAGTTCTTCCACCAGTGTTTAATGCACTTTTTGGGGAAAACTTAGGCGGCTTGTAAGTAAAGCTATCCTCTTTTGCCAAGGGCTTGAAGATGAATGAATCCTTCAAAGTAGACGGCTTCAGGTATTTGTCAAGTGAAAATTTATAGTTCTTTGAATCATTATTGTCCCAAAAAGTGTAGCCATTCACCACGTACATGATGCAAAACTGGGCTGAAATGGATGATGGAAGATGCGTAAGAGGAATCGTGAATTTGAACTGGTCAAAGTTCACCGATGCAAACAGTTTGGTGTAAGTGGCAGAGTTGGAAATCGTCAGGCTCTTCCAATCATTAAACGTGAATTTTATTGAGAGACTCTTTTCAAAAGCCAAGTTCTGGCACATGACTATGAGCTCAAGCAGCTTTTTGTCAGGAGTGAGATACACGCTTTGAAGGTAGACTGGAGAGTTGCGCTTATCGTAGATGTTTTGTGGCGACACAAAGTTATGCAGGTTGATCTTGTACTGTTTATCCTTGGTGTATTCGGTAAACGTGTCTGAGTCTGAGTCCGAGTTGTGGCAATCGTGGACGTCGAAAAAGCCATTAAATTCATGGCGGATAGAGAAGTAGTCGTCGACGGGGAAATCGTATTTAGGAGATCCCATGGGAGAGTTCTGAATTGACACAGTAGATGGCGACTCCTTTCCGTCAAACATCTTGACCCTCTCGAGTCGGGATGCAAATCTTACCGACTTCGGAGATATATTAGACATGGAGTGCAGTTTTGTCAACTTGGAGAGCTTCAACGACAGCTTCAACTTTCTCATTGGTGGCACAGTCGCTTCCTCGGACACACTGCGCTGTTCTATGGGTGACGTGCTTTTTGTTGTGCTGTCGGAGAGCCTAGCATCCACAAGCTCGGTAGACGAAGTAGTGCATGGTGTGGCATCGACGGGAAAGCAAGAACTGTTCATTTCAGTAGCCTCGTTGGCATCTGCGAGACCCGTCGGGAGCTTGGATATGGCACTAATGACTTGTGGAAGATCAACAAAGCTGGAAAGGGTAGGGTCGGGAAAAACAAAAGCTTTTTTCTCGGCACCGTTTCTGACGCCACCGCCGGTGCCGAGCCCGGTTGTAACACCGGCCCGTGCCCACAGCACTGCTGATACGGAATCGTCTTGTGCGCGAGTGTCTCCATAAGCCACCAGCTCGTACGATACGAGCTCAGGTGCTGACTTCAGAAAATCACCCAAGGTGAATTTCAGCTTGTGCATTTCAGGGGCCAGTCTGGGACAGTTAGCCGCCGAGATATCATCATTGGTATTGAGGCCAGCCTCTACACCAGGCACAGAAGGCAGTTGGGGTTTGAAAAGCTCCTTCACTGCTAGCGTCAAAGTGGACATTTGGGTGATTTTTTTATTTTTTCGTTTTTTGTTGGAAGTTTTTAAATCTTTCAATTTTTGTTTGGTGTGGGTACAAAGGGCACAATGACAGGTGCAAACCCCAGAAAGAAAACCAGGGAATCAGGACAAAATCAACCGGATGTCCACGCTTGCTTCAGTGATTGAACAAAATCTTTGAAGCTTGACTCTTGACAAAGGAATCTGGAGGCTTTATTGGAAAGGGAGGCAGTGAAGGAGAAAAAAAAAATCAAGAAGCAGTACTTCCTTCCAGAGGGCTAAATATATAAGTGCACCCAAAATTTCCCTATGGAGGTTAGCACAGGCTGCAGCACATCTGTATGCCGTCTTTTTCAGGGCTACGCGTGTTTGTATACAGTGCATTGCCAGTATACCTGTCGCGGTCTGGCACATACGAGGGGAGGGTGGGGGAAGTGTGGGGATAAAGGCTCTTCCCACAGCCCTGATAACGAATTTTGAGCGCGCAGGGAAGCAGAGTATAGTTGAAAGGAAGACCCAAGAATGCCATGGAATGTAAACGCAGGAGCCCCATACTGAAAGAATCAAGGAGCGTCATTCTTGGGCAGAATATTTTACACCAAAGAACTTCCACCACTGAGATTTCTCGTAACCCATCTGTTAGTATCCAGGGAAGCACAAGAAAAACTATCCCAACAATACTATGCATCTGCATAGCTTTTTGAAATACAGACTCACCTGCACGCGGCATGTTTCTTGTTGAGCGGGAAGCCAGGGCGCGGTTGGTTGCCTTACCAGACCCAAACATTCCCATGTTTCAAGTGAACAAAGTGTGGCAGTCACTCTTTCATCCGATAAACACGTGGGTTTTACTGCACGGGTAGAAAAAGTTTGATTTTTTTTTCTTTTCTTTTTTTTTATTAATCTTTTTTTCTTTTTTTCTTTTTTTGCTTTTGGTTTTTTTTTCAAGATTGAAAGATTTTGGTGTGTTATCGCCTGGACTCTTTTCGTCTTTGGTGCTGTCTTCTGAAAACGCGTGAGACAGGGAGGACAAATGTCATCTTTTAAGCTTTGACTCCGGTTCTCGGAAGTCCTTTTTTTGCAGGCGAGAAAGAAACAAAAATGCTTAGAAATTGGGACAGGCCTCGTCGCTACCTGTGAGTTTTTGAAGTACGTCGTTATGTTGGTTTGGTTTTCATTTCCATGGCTTTTCCTTGTTTGTCATAAATTGGACCACACTGTTCCTCGTGTATGTGAGGCAATCTCTGTGTATGTCTTTTATCTTCCTTTCTTTCTTTTTTCTTTTTTTCTTTTTTTTCTTTTTTCTACGCCACTTTTAACTTCAATGCACGGTGCTTGCATGCGACAGTGTCTCGGAGTGTCTCCGCCAGCCAATATGAATCGCATGATAAAGAACTTGGGAGAAGACAGGGTTTTCTTTGGCATCGGCTTGTATGCACGCCGTTTTACTGAACGCAGCCCTCCTCGACATGGCTGTGCAAGCAACCACGTTTGCAGTTTAAAGAGCTGGTCTGGGTCGAAATGGTGCTTAAAGTTGTTATTGAGCTAGAGCAGGACTGGGGTTTTTATTGCTATTTCTTTTTTTTAATCCCAACTATCGGTTGTACCAGTCGGTCGTTGTAGGTCTCGAATGCTTCCTTATGGCCCACCCGCATCATATATATTAGGGCACACCCAATCAGATCACTTAGTCCTTCGTACCTTCAAAATTTAGCCCTATTCTATTTGACCCCGGACCTTTGTCATTTATCTTGAGGTTTGGAGATTGGAGATTTTGATATCTGGTCTGTGGGGACCTATCAACAGGGATTATACACCAGTTTGGATTGTACTGTTTGTAGATGCGCTTGTCAAGAGCCCGTGGTTGTAAATTGCTTCTATAGCAAAATCAAGAACCCTGCGTAAGTCAATGCGAGCCCTGTTTGGCCGCTCTCTAGTTTGACGGGTGATTATTTTGTATTACGAGACCCTAAAGAACGATCATTTACAGTTGCGAAAAAAGCACAACCGTCAGCTGGAAAAATCGGTAGTAGCATACCTTTTTCTTTTTTCTTTTTTCTTTTGGCCACTATACTCATCTCAGTCTTGCGACCCCAAGTAAGACTATGAAATTTAAAAGCTCGGCTTCTCAATGTAGACGGCTAAATTATTTTCAAGTAATTTTCCACGAGTAAATACACTGTGAGATAGAGAGCATGTTGGTTCAGGATGAGTGTGCTCACTGACTCGGGATGAAAACTGGTGGTAGCACAGAAATTCAAAGAAGCTCTCAACAAACTGTTTCCAATCAATAGCGGAGGGCCTGATTCTGCCAGAATAAATATCTTATCGGTTGGGTCTAATACTCGCTGTTCATCCTGCAAGAGAGCTTGAGAATCTCTTCAAGTGAATTGGGGGAGGAGCTAAGGCAACAGGAATTTATAGGAAATATTTGGAAAAACTATTTTTTTTTTGTTTTATTCATTCACAATAACATATATAATTTGAGTACATTATGCATTTCCCTGGCTTCTGGCTCGACCGGTACTCCAAAGTAAATGGCCTCATAAGTTTTGACACCATAGCATTAGTGCCTATACATCAACCCCAGGCTCATGTCACTTCAAGCTTGGCTCCCCTCCTGAAGCAAGAGCCAGCCAGAGCCTTTGTTTTTACGTTCTTCTTCATTCCAATAGGGTCCATCTTCGACCCAGGACTTCTTTATTTACCCGAACACATATATATCCCTAATCAGCCTGGCGACGTCTTCTTCTTACAGGGCATTCCCCCGGCTTAAAACCGTAAACCCCGAACATCTGCACCTCACGACTTTGCTCCAGCATTTCGAGGTCACCTTTTAATTAAGTATCACTTTAAAAAATTCTGAAGTCTACGGATTCACTCTAATTGCACTTATATTGATTACACCCAAGGTATGACCCTAGGCTTCCTGCTACTTCTCTATATCTTCTGTTTCTAGTATCCCCTTTCTCCAGAAAGCACCTACTAGTGTGATCCATTACCTCTGAATACACTATTCTTTTCGATTGGTGCACCGCAAAAGATTTCGAGCAGCCAATTTTCCTTCCATGTATCAGTCACTCGTTCCAATACAATGTCCAATCAAGTGCCCAATCAAGTGCCCAATCAAGTGCCCAATCAAGTACCGAAACTAATGCCCAAAATATTACTCCGCGTCCTGTGTATCCACACTTGCTGCCACCGGATGCACCAGAAGCCGTTCCATAATACTTGCCGGTGGAATTCCCGCCATACTGCAGTTTGTATCTATACTGCGGCGACGGACCCTTCGCGTGGAGCTGGCCAATGTGATGATCGACTCGCTATCACGTTCTCTTTCTCTGTCTCTATCCCTGTTGTCTCGTTCTCTTTCTCTCTCTCTTTCCCGATCTCGGGTATTGGCGCTATTATTGATACTTTCGCGGTTCTGGCCCCGAATGCTCGGAGACAACGAAACGTGCGTGCTTGGCGAGAGCGATGTTTCTGTTGTGGACGCCACGAATGACGCGTTATCGTGGTGATTCTCTCCACTAAGCACAGATGGTGGATTTGTCGTGGAGGTATGTGACGTGATCAGCTTGAGTGGCGTGGTGCTGATATTATCGGACTGGGCCGAAATGGACTCGTCATCGCTGGCAAAATCCACACTTTTGATCGACTTGCGTGTGCTGTTGTCATCCGACTGTGGGCCATACACCTTCAAATCAACGGTGGGTTCATATGGGGGCGTACGGATCCCCGTCGCCAAGCTCTTATTCTGGCCCTGCACGAGCCGCTTTACCCAGCTGAAGCGGCCTCTGACTTGTCTTTTATCTTGGAGATGGATATCTTCCTCTGCTGATTCTCCCCGTTAGTATGCAAGGGACTATGACTAAGAAAATGGTTATCAGCTGATGCTTTCTATTAATAAAAAATAATTCAAAAAGCATTGCAAACAAAGCTGCCATTTTGCATCAGGAACTTGGTATTTTATTTGAGCAATAAGTCATATACATACTGGTTGTTGTGGTCTGGTTCATGGCAATATAGGTATTTAGTGGAGTTGAGATGGGAAAAAATTATATGTGTGTTTTCTTAAGGTGCACCTTAAGAGAGAAGCCGGGGAGACGATATAACCTAATGGGGCAAGTTCGCGGGGCACACTGGTCGCACACCCGTACACCTGCGCAGGGGGTGTTGATCAATGATCTGCGCTATGTTTATTTTCGTTTCTGGAAATTTCGCGATGGGCCTAGAAAACAAAAAACCGTGATTGATATGAATGAAGAAATCAGCAAAAAAAAAAAAACCCTGGTCCCCGCGCGACAGGGATTTAACCACTAAACTCCTGGTCCCCGATGCGTTGATTATTAGTGGGGATTCTAACCACTAAGGGAAATTTGAAGTTTGAAAAAACTATTTTTTTGGGACTTTTAGTGGTCTTTCATCTTTTTATATAATTGAATGTGTGGGTTTTAAAACGAATTAAAAATGAACAGTGAAGACTAATAAGCATTGTTATCCAGTTTCTTTTCTAAATGGGATTTTTGAAGTTTGAAAAGTTTAATTTGGTGTACAAGGGGCTTTTTTTGGGACTTTGAAAAATGGACGTTTAATCTATTCAAAAATATAATTAAATTAGGCTTTATGAGGTTCAACCCTAAAACGATCCGCCATCATATGGCTCCTGGCAAAGGAACAGATGGCTTTTCAAGTTAAAGGGAAGGAAAAAGGATGTCATCCATTAATTTTACATTTGAGTAAGAAAAATGAAGTGATGTTTTTGGAGTTATGTCCATAAAGGCATGGGGAAAACTACACAAGTCTGAATGGCGTAAAGACGAGTTGACGCAATTTTAGATAACTTCTTTGATACAAATTCATCAACAGAGGGAAATGAAAAAAACATTCAAAGTTTCTTTTGACTTGTGTTAAAATTCTGGTGGTGATGAATCTAAATGATCTGAACCAGTAGTCGAAAACAGTCCGCTAGAATAAGGAAGAAGGCTTTATGGGGGGCCTCGGGAGGTGAGGAGGCCTAACTTCATTATTCAGTATTCTATCCAGACGTGTTTTCAGGTTTTATATCTATATTTGTATAGTTTTTAAAAAAAAAAAAAAAATTTAATTACAGTTTTTATAGCGGATAACTTCATTATTGTAATATCCAGATTGTTTCAGGTTTTTATCTAAAAAAAAACAATAGTCGGACGTGTTGCATTTTTTTTAAAAAAAACAATAGTCAGACGTGTTGCAGGTTTTTCTCTATAGACTATATATAGATTTTTAGGCCACTGAATAGTGGCGTCCTGTAATACGAATTGTTTCTTGAAAAAAAAAAGCATAAAAAGGTGCCAAAAATGGTTAATAGAGCCCCCACTCCAATTACGCATTCTATAAGCACTTCTGTCGAAGCAAAGTTTAAATCTAACCTGGTTCTATCCTAAACTTTAATTCAATCTATAACTGTTTCAATATACAAATAACCATGCTCTTACAAGTTGTTCTTGCAACAGGTTGCGTTGGTTGGGTTCTTCGACACTTCTGAGGCAGCCAAAACAGACTTGTTGAAGGAGTTGTTCGATTGGGGAAGGTCCAAACCTGGGGTTTCTATCAAAGAAGTTGGCTGGAACAAGGTGGATGTTGTGGGTCTCCACTGGCATCACTGGGAAATCCTCCACTCTAGGAATATGAGTGAATCCCAACGTAGCCCAAACAACGACATCATCGTTTCTAACAGGCTCCTTGGCCTTGACCCATTCACCGATACCAGTGTCCGCTTGAGACTGGTTAGTGAACTCACCAGCAGCAAAGAGCTGGTTGTCGTGGTACTTGGTGACCCAGAGTTGTTGGGTGGCGTACTGCGCTCTCTTGCTGTTCATGGAGTCGGCGTCGGCCAAGAGCATTTGTTTGGCTGGCATCATGATCTTGTATCCAACAGGTCCCTTGCTAATTGGATTTATCTTGTTTTCGTTGACAATCTTGTAGGTTCTGTTGGTGAAAGGGGATTGTTCGACGTAACCAGCGTTATCAACGAACGTCTTCTTGGTGACAAAACCAATACCATATGGATTCAACTTCGACGGAGGCATCTTCTCGGTGTCTTCGTAAAGCACAGAGTTCTTGTGTCCATCAACAGCAGGATCAATTCTGTAAGACAAAATGTGCTGGTGGTATGCGGCCATGACGTTTGGTCCAACCACAGTTCCCCATGGAACTGTAACATTCTCGTCGATTGGCATGGTCGACAAAATACCTGTGGCTCTGGTCTCAATGTCAACAATACCATCGTTGGTGAACTTGAAGTTCAAAATGTACTCGTAGTTGGCAACTGTGGCAATGGTTTGAACGACAAACTCGCGCTTTCTAGCAACAACCGCATTTTGTGTTCTGTAGTTAAGATGTTTGTACAAAATACCGGCATCTTGCTCGTGCATGCAAACAGTGTTGGCCAAAACCAGTGGCTCTCCTGTGCCGTCGATAGTTCTGCCGTCAATATACTTGATCGTACCGAGACAGTCGCATCCAAGCTTCAAGGAGTTAGCAGTGATACCAAAACCACAGTCACCCAAGTCAAAAGCCTGCTTTCTGTGGTATGGTGCTCTTGGGTCTCCGTATGGGACAGTCATCTCGGACAAAGAAAGTCTGTAGAAGACTTGTCTACCCTTGAACCAACCATCATAAATAGCAACACCTTCTCTGGCAGTGGTAGCCACACGGAACTCCCAACCAAGCCACTTAACCTTGGAGCCTTCAGTTGTGAAGGAAGCACCTTCTGGTTGTTGGACCAACAATGGCTTAGGTTCTCTCAAAAAGTCCTCGCCATTCAATTCGGGGTGGTACTCGACACCAGCAACCTGTTGCCATGGAAGAGTAGGGGTGGTGGTCTCGTCGTAGCCACCTGGTAAGTAGTCAATTCTTATGAACTTCTTGGTATGAGCCTCGAACACGGGAGAAAACTTCAATGGCAAAGAGTAGTGGTTGGACTCGGCATGGCCGTTGTTAGCCAAGACGTACATGTAGAACTGCAACAAAGGTCTCTTTTCGTTTGGATCGTCAGTAGCATACATCCAAGGGTCATTTCTGACACTGTATCCCTTTGGCAACTTCAATTTCTCAATCTCGGCCTTCACTGCTGGGTGGTTATTGCACAACTCCTCGGCCTCTGCAACGTCATTGGGCAAGAGAGGACCCACGGTTCCCTTAGGTAACTGAGTCTTGGTGACAATATGGCCCACAGAGACGTTCACAAGAGCTTTGTTAAAGTCCAAAGTGTTGGTGTAGTAGTAGCAGTAGTAAACTCTTGAGATATGTGGAAGTGGACCGCCATTTCTCTCAGCTTCCAAGTATTTGACCATGTCTTTCTTTGGAGGGTCCAATCTGTCGATCTGGACAAAGTGCACGTTGGCAGATGCTGGGTAAGCGTCCTTGACCAACTTGGAAGCCAATCTGATTTCGGCGTCAGTGGCGGAGTCAAAAGGGTGGATAGCCATTGTCAAAAGATGTTCTTGTTGTGTTTAGGAAAAGTCAAAGACAATCTTGATGAAAAAAAATAGGCTGATCAGAAAAAGGAGTTTGTTTCCATTTATATACCATGTGAAAAATCCGAACCTAAGGCCAGAGCCGGCAAGTCGGCAGGATGGGCCTATGGGATGGACCTTCCTGATATGGAAGGTGCAAGCAAGGTTGCGATGTATGAAAAATATGTTTGAAAAAAAAAGACATGGCTTCTTGAGTATGTGTCTGGCATATAGACTGTGCACCGATAACTCTCGACGGGGTTGGCTGATTGGATCTTATCTGGCTGCACGAGGCGCAAGCTGTTTCACATATGAAGGATAGACGGAATTTCGGAATTTCGGAATTAGGAATGTCGCTCAGATCGGGTAATACAGAATGGTAGAAGGATGGAAGGCACTCGGGTTTGGATATTATATTGGTCACTCCATCAACATTTGCTTGTTTTTTTTGTTTTTGTTTTTGTTTTGAAATGATGATTGGCGCAAAAAAAAACATGGTAGTCGATTCAGCGAGGGTTCATCAACTACGTGACTTTCATTTTTGGAAAGAATAGATCAGCATATATGTAGTTGGTCTGTGTATGGCATTTGCTTTGGTTTCTTGTCCGCATTCAACTGCCGCAATTACTGCTTCTATAAGAAACAGCATATCTTGCAGTAGACTGTGCATCTCAATTTGGATTCTTTTGTTATCGTAGCATCTATTGGCCCAGCGGCTAAGAAATCTTTAGGTTGCGGGAACAATTTGGGCCAAAAAAAAAAAAGAACAGGACGATACGTACGGGTAAACGGTTCCCTTCCATATGGCTATTCATTGAACATAGAAAGAAATGGCTGCACATCGATCCGACTCTCTCAAAAGGTGTTTTTTGGTGTTGATTTCTCCTTGGAACTTTCAAAAGTGGGCCATTCAAAGATATCCCGGGCCCCTTTAAGTTGTTGAGCCTAACTGCGCTTTTTTAATCTTACTAATTTCTATTCACAAAAAGGAAGAGCGTTTATCTCTTTTTAATTTTTCTCAGGTCATCTCACACTCTTTCATATGGTGTAGAAGGATATTTGGTAAAAAGAAGTTCTCCGCGTGAACTTTCTTGTGCGACAATATTATGGACCAGTGTTGAAAAGCGACGTCTTTCCTCTTTTTTTTTTTTTTTTTTGCAGCCACTCCGGGTTACTCGCCAAATTCGACGCCACGGAATTTTAATAAATTTAGACAAGTGCCCTAGTGCTTCCTATTAATCACAAAGGACTTTTCTATTTTATTTATGAATCATATGGTACCCTTTTTATTCTTTTGAATTTCTTTCGTATGTTGCCTTATTATTTATGTATCAATTGTGACCATCATATTCCCCTACGCTTTTCCTATTTGCCGCCCAGGTCAAAAGCCCTGAAATTTAAGTGCAAGCCCAGGGAATAATATGCTTTGAGGTGGAATTTTTTGCTTGTTCTCCCCTCTAAATGCCAAAGGGGTGCTTTTCTGATTTCGCCAGGTCTGTGAATTAAAGGCTTTGTTGCTTTTTGCTTTCCCATTTCAACTTGATCTTGCAAAATTCCAGTATTTAGTATATGGCAACGATGTGTTTAAGGTGGTTATTTCTCAGAAACGAAACGAAACCTACTTGTTGAAAGGTACGGGGACATTTTCATCAAGGTCAAGTAAGGTCAAGTTTGTTCATTAAAAATATGTTTTTGAAGTACTTTTCCGCAAAATTTCTTAGTTTGATCAAGAGTGAAGATCACAAGGCCCCTGCTCTTCCGTCTCAGAACTACGCAAAATTGGCGGTTTTGTGTCTACGAGTACAATTTTCCCAAAGCTTTCGAGAATCGTGTCAGCTTTAAATTCACATGAGGCGGGCCTTTAAGACTGCGCCATCTTGAGGTCTACCTGAGGTAATATAAGGTTACTACACAAACCCAGATGACACTTACTAAACAAATTGATCCTTCTTTCCTTAACATTAATTTATTATACAGCTATTATCCCAAATTTGAAAGTTATCACAAGTTCGTCTTGCAACAAGTTGCGTTAGCTGGGTTCTTCGTCACATCTGAGGCAGCCAAAACAGACTTGTTGAAGGAGTTATTCGATTGGGGAAGGTCCAAACCGGGGTTTCTATCAAAGAAGTTGGCTGGAACAAGGTGGATGTTGTGGGTCTCCACTGGCATCACTGGGAAATCCTCCACTCTAGGAATATGAGTGAATCCCAACGTAGCCCAAACAACGATGTCATCGTTTCTGACTGGTTCCTTACCCTTCACCCATTCGCCAAGACCTGTGTCAGCCTGAGATTGGTTGGTGAATTCTCCAGCAGCAAAGAGCTGGTTGTCGTGGTACTTGGTGACCCAAAGTTGCTGAGTGGCAAACTGTGCTCTCTTACTATTGAAAGACTCTGCATCTGCCAAGAGCATTTGTTTGGCTGGCATCATGATCTTGTACCCAACAGGTCCCTTGCTTATTGGGTTGACCTTGTTCTCATTGACAATCTTGTAGGTTCTGTTGGTGAAAGGGGATTGTTCGACGTAACCAGCATTATCAACGAATGTCTTCTTAGTCACAAACCCGATTCCGTATGGGTTCAACTTTGAAAGAGGCATCTTCTCGGTATCTTCATAAATCACCGAGTTCTTATGTCCATCAACAGCAGGATCAATTCTAAAGGACAAAATGTGCTGGTGGTAGGCGGCCATGACGTTTGGTCCAACCACTGTTCCCCATGGAACTGTAACATTCTCGTCGATTGGCATGGTCGACAAAATACCTGTGGCTCTGGTCTCAATGTCAACAATACCATCGTTGGTGAACTTGAAGTTCAAAATGTACTCATAATTGGCAACTGTGGCAATGGTTTGAACGACAAACTCACGCTTTCTAGCAACAACCGCATTTTGTGTTCTGTAGTTAAGATGTTTGTACAAAATACCGGCATCTTGCTCGTGCATGCAAACAGTGTTGGCCAAAACCAGTGGCTCTCCAGTTGAGTCAATCATTCTTCCGTCCAAGTATTTGATCGTACCGAGACAGTCACATCCAAGCTTCAATGGGTTGGCGTTGATTCCGAAGCCGCAGTCACCCAAGTCAAAAGCCTGTTTTCTGTGATATGGCGCTCTTGGGTCTCCGTATGGGACAGTCATCTCCGACAAAGAAAGTCTGTAAAACACTTGTCTGCCCTTGAACCAACCATCATAAATGGCAAATCCCTCTCTAGCGGTAGTAGCCACGCGGAACTCCCAGCCAAGCCACTTAACCTTGGAGCCTTCAGTTGTGAAGGAAGCACCTTCTGGTTGTTGGACCAACAATGGCTTAGGTTCTCTCAAAAAGTCCTCGCCATTCAATTCGGGGTGGTACTCGACACCAGCAACCTGTTGCCATGGAAGAGTAGGGGTTGTGGTCTCATCGAAGCCACCGGGCAAGTAGTCCATTCTGACGAATTTGTTGGTATGAGCCTCGAACACAGGGGAAAACTTCAATGGCAAAGAGTAGTGATTGGATTCAGAATGACCGTTGTTGGCTAAAACGTACATGAAAAACTGAATTAAAGGTCTCTTCTCATTTGGGTCATCAGTGGCATAAATCCATGGGTCGTTCCTGATGCTAAAGCCTGCGGGCAATTTCAACTTCTCCACCTCGGCCAACACTGCTGGATGGTTGTTGCAAGCTTCCTCCCATACCATGACATCTTCAGGCAAAAATGGGCCAACTGTACCTTGAGGCAACTGGGTCTTGGTGACAACATGGCCCACGGAGACGTTCACAAGAGCCTTGTTAAAGTCCAAAGTGTTGGTGTAGTAGTAGCAGTAGAATATTCTCGAGATGCGCGGAAGTGGACCACCATTTCTCTCTGCCTCCAAATATTTGATCATGTCTTTCTTTGGAGGGTCCAATCTGTCGATCTGGACAAAGTGCACGTTGGCAGATGCTGGGTAAGCGTCCTTGACCAACTTGGAGGCCAATCTGATTTCGGCGTCAGTGGCGGAGTCAAAAGGGTGGATAGCCATTGTCAAAAGAGTTTCTTGTTGAGAATTATACGGCAAGACAAACCCCAAATGAAAATAAAGCGGTATTTATACGCACCTGGCGAGCCCATATCTTGATATCGTCCCATCTTGATACCGTGCCGATAACAAATTTTCAGCCAAACCGCCGTGACCGACATGCCTAATCGGGATTGTCTAAGCGGCACCGCGATTGATTATCCTGTCTTTAGCACCTCTAAATACAGGCAGGTGGGCTCTGCATTGATAGGCGGATTTCGATCGCGCAATCTAATAGGCCCATATTTTAGGTTTTTTTTATTAAGCTTTTGAGAACCCCAAAATACATGTAAGTCCTTTATTTAACAGAGTGGTTTGAAAGTGCAGGGTTTTGGACCGAAGGAAAGATGTGAAAAAAATTGGCCGGAAATAAACTCACGTCCACACAGAATATAGACAACACAATAAAATCTGTAGCACCCACTAAATAGGTGTTTAAGGTACTAGTTTAATTACAGAAAAAATCATTTTTCTCTAATAATGAAAAAAAAGGTCAGATCTCTAAAATATGTGGTTCTTGTAGGAGTTATTTTATTAATTTAATAAGTCTTTATCAAAAATTGTGATGAATATTAACTCAAAATGTAGTCTATGGTTCTTGTTATTTAATGCGATTTGGCTATGAGTGTAAAATCCACGTTTAGAAAATGTTACACTAAAAATACTAAATAGTCAAATTTAGACCTCAGTCTTACATATGCAAGCCTTTAAAACAAATAAAAACACCCGAAACGGGCTTTATACATGAAATTATCATGAAGTTTTCAAATTAAGAGATTCTTAGATCCCATATGAATGAATCTCAGATGGTGGCTCAGATGGTGGTGCGAAAGACCAGGCCCTAGATAGGCCATTCAGACTAGGGCTATATAAGAAATCAAATGGCGCACTAAATTTGATTTGCTATCAATGAGACAAAAGAAGGTTGATTTAGAGTAAACGTCTATTATTTTTCTGATAAATTCCCTACTCATAAGATGACTATGGATAATTACAGTGCGAAAAGTTATCAACTCTATGCTCGAAGGATAACTATGCCACGAGATATGTACCAGTGTTGAAATGGAACACCAGAAAAGTGAATGGATAAATGAAGAGATAACAATGACAAAGTTTACCGAAAAAAAAGGTTGAAGATCTTTGAAAAAAAAAGGTGACAGAATCGAAGAGTAATTATCTATATTAATCACGCCATTGGAGAGGACTGCTTACGCCCATATTTTGCCCCAGAAATACTCAGAAAGATGCTGCTAAACATTATAGCGAAGGCCGCATTCGCTCCCTTAGTTAGTAGCTTGCACGTCAAATGTACAGTTCATTGTTATCAACCCAATAAATCTTCCCCTAGCCCAATGACTGACGAATTAACAGAATGAATCTTTCATTGAATTCATATCATGTGAATGCTTGTTATTTCTTCCTATTTTTGTCTCATGTTTACGGATACCTAACTCAGGTTACTGGTTCCAAAAAGGCCGCTCGACACACCCCAACAAACACACCCGTACACCCAACCAAGAGCAAAGACATTCAAACGTGGCGTGAATTAGGTCTGCGCGGACTATTTAGTTTCCATGCTCCAATTAACCACTACAGTCTAAATTCACCATCACTGCATGATTAGATGTCTTTAAATATGTAGATATGGTCCGCTTTTTCTTTTCATTCTTTACACTTTTTTTTCTTTTATTTGTGTTTGCACTTTTGTCCAGAAGTAATCGTCGCCATAAAAAGCCAAGAAAACTCCGACCGTGTTTGTTTGTTTATTTGTTATTGTCTTCCACCATCTACGCGGCCTGCACTACCCAAATCAAAAATATACATGTATTTAAACATGGTAACTGGCTTTGCACAGCAGAACCAGCTTCTAAAACGTAAACTAATACAACTAAAATACAACTCGTTCAACGATAAAACATCACTCATCAGCAAAAATCTTGAAAACAAAGATGAGGGGCAAACAAAACAAAAACAAAAACAATCTAAGTAGCCAAAGCAACTAAAGCAACCAAAGCAACCAAAGCAACCAAAAGCAACCAGGACCAAAAGCAACCAGGAGCAACGGAAAGCTTCAGAGGCAACTGGTCATAACTCAACACTTACTGAGGTTTATTTTATTTTCTATCTTTCTTCTCCCTTCACCCTTACTCTTCAAGTAGACATTGTCCCAAGGCCCCTACTTATGTAACGCAGGAGACCCTACCCGGACTTTCGTATGTGGATTTACGATTTCAATGACTTTTTTTACCCGTGGTGTATGCACACGGGTACCTTGCTGACTAGATGATTGTGAAGATACCGTTTCTACTGCACTGCTGGTAGGCGAGAAGACAGAGGCAGTATATGGGTTGAACTTTTTGATGGTAGGACTGGACCCAGCATATTCGGGGATTTCCGGACAAAATTCAAGGTCATCCTCAGCATCAAACAGCTTCGACAAGTAATAACGCAAACGGGGATTGTGTAACAGGTAGTTTGACGAAACCGACGAGGCCGTTGAAGATGACAGAGACGATAATGTTCCTCCATTGCTTCCAGAGATGTATTGCATATTGTGGAAGATAGGCGAGGTGTTCATTTGGCCCTCTGTTTGTGGAGGCGAGTATGGTTGATAGCTGCCATTATAGGCGTATGGGTTAGACATGGTTTATGGTGGTATAAGTAAAGGGTTTTGGTATTTCTAGCTTGGAATGTTCGTGTACTGGAATGCTCGAAGACTAAATGATATCTGACTTGAGGTAGCGTCGAAATCACTTATTTAAAAAGAGAGCACAAATTGCGGACGTTTGTGTTGGAGATCCGGCCACGTACGCTAATAGGACATATGTAGAGATAGCAAAGCAGGGTGGGAAAGTTTTATTTTTGATGGACAAGAAAAAAGAATGCTGCTATCTATCAATGATAAGTTCGGGGGAAGTTGCCTGCGCATGATTTCCCAGACTGCATACACGCCCACGTTCCAATGTTTGTTGAATTCCTTTTTTTATTTTTACTTATTGTTTGGCATATTTTTTTTTGCTGTCCACAGCTTATATGCACACACGGATAAGAAAACCGAGCGAGAATAACGTCATGGAAAACGTTCAAAAAGAGGCTTGTTGGGTGAGGTTTTAAAGCTTAGAGGATTTGTTTTTCGGAAATTCTAAATTATTATTTGCAGAGGCGTTGAAAAGTGACTGGTATGGGTACCGAAACACCCAGGCATCATTTCGCCTATCGCGATCTGAAACCAGGTGGCGTAAGCGAAAGAATACCGAATATCACGTGATCCGCCCCGTCACGGTCTCACGTGGGCTCCAAGACCGTTTGAAGCGGGAATGTTTATGAGCTAGGGGAAATTCATTCCAGGGCTTCGTTTTGGACAACTTTCCATTCTTGTTTCATTGGAAAATTGCTATTGTTCATCAATCTGATGTTGTTTCAACCTAGCGTGCCTGGATGGAGGTCTTGATCTCCCAGCCGGCAATATGTAGAAAAATAAAAAGAGGGTGCCATCTGGTGGATCATTCTTATGTAGTTTTCAAGACAAAGTTTAGGTTTCGAGGACCATAAGAAATAAAACGAAAGTTCAAAGAATGTACCCATAATAAGCAACTTCCTCGATCGTTCTGATGTGGTGTGTGTTTCATATGACCAATGTTTGTCAAGTTGGAGTGATTATCCACAATGTCAGCCTGAGAGGGCAATATTACCAAACTGTTATGTCACCATTTAGGAATTTCGAGAAAGCACTAGAAGACACAAAAGACTTTTCATACATGCAACTTTATTTTATGGGACGGGAAAGTGACGGGGGCTGGGTCAAAGAAAAGGATTGCTTTCCATGTGCGTGCCACATTGCCTGCCTCTACGTGGGCAATCACAACTTATGTAAGCAACAGCGCCTATTTTGCCAATTAACCAGATTCTGATGAGATTTGAAAAAATAATAGACGTTGTGATTTTCCAAAAACAAAACTTTCCAAGCCTTTTTTCTTCCTTAGATTTCCCTCCAAATTCCAAGATCCCAAAAGATGAATTTCTTCTCGTAATATTGCCGGCTGTGCTTTCCAAGCCCCCTCTGCAAGCCCACAATGAGGGTGCACGCACTTTTGCATTGTTGCAGTCGGACTAGGCAACACTTCCACGCCGGATTTTGCACCCACGTCCGAGAAAGATATCTCATCAAGAAAAAAAAAATGGAAAGAAGCTTATCTCACTATCACCATTACTCAGATAAGCGAGAATCTATTTATATACCCGAGGCTGCCTTCTGTATCTGTCTTAAGAAAAGTTATCGGAGTTACTCAGACTTTGCTACATCACCCAATAACATTAATTTCATCTCAGGAAAGTCCCGCAAAAGCTCCCAAAAAGCGGAAGAAAAATAGAAAGAAATAAGCCACATAGTTTTTATTACGTCTGAGCCTCTTCAAAATGCCTTCTTCAATCCTCAATTATAAGTCATATGACCCACACTTGGAACTACCGGATTCTCATGCCCATCGCAAATACGAGTTGTTGTTCTCTCCTGCGGGACTTCCTTGTCTTATCATCAGCGACAGCTCTTCACACATGGTGGCAGCGTCAATGACTATCGGATGTGGCTCATTTAATGACCCTGCCGATATCCCCGGGTTGGCCCATCTATGCGAACATCTTATTGTTCTGGGAGGACCGCAAACTCGCCTTCGACAGGTGGTGTCCAGTTCCGGGGGAGCTATTAATGCATACACCGGCAGTGACCAGACCTCGTTTGCGTTTGAGATTTCTTCTTACGCCAGGGACAATTCCGGTGAAAACACTTTCATATTAGATGCTATGCTTCCTGTTTTTGCCTCTTATTTTTCCAAACTCAAGTTTACTACCGCCTCTATCAGTGCCGAGATCCGAGCCGTACACGAGGAGCAAACTCTAAATACCTCAATGGCCGAGAAAGTCCTATGGCATGGCCTTCGTCTTCTTTCAAGCGAAACACACCCCTTTAGCAGATTTGCCACGGGAAATATGTCGACTCTTTCCCGAGCTCCAACAAAGATTCTTAGAGCTGGATTGTCCCATTACCATACCCAGAACTTTTACCCGCAAAATATGGCTTTGGTAATCAAGGGTCCACAATCGATAAACCACCTAAAGAAAGTTGTAGTTAACAACTTTCCAGACATAGGCAAATCCACTTCCACAAATACGAACCAAAAATCACAATTCACCTCGCACTCAAAGCACGGAAATATCTTTGATTATTCAAAAGAAAACATCCTCTTTATCAAGAGCGACGATTGTCCGCGTATAAGACTATGCTTTCCGATGTCCCATAATAACGAAGTGACTTCACAAAATGCACAGACAATGTTGTGCAGTATCATTGGAAATGAGTCCGTGGATTCTCTTTGCTACCATCTCAAAAAAACATCCCAGTTGGCTGAAAACGTCTTTGTCCACACTCAGGAAATATGCAAAACAGACAGCGTGCTTTTTATAGACATAGAGGCAACGAACCAAGGTATGAAAAGAATCTCGCTGGTGTTGAGCTTGATCTTTTTCTTCTTGGAGGTCACCTTTATGGATATACCAGACTCGCAGTTAGATGCTATCATTAAGGAATACCAAGTCGTGGACCAGATCCAGTTCAAAAACCAGAAAGTCCCCAATTCTCTGCTCGAAGAAATTGTATCATACTCGGAATATCTCCAACGCTATAAAAGAAATCCACAGCACATTATTCGGGGAAATATGCTGTTCACTGAGACTCTCAAAGATGCAAAGGCCATGAAACAACTTGTGGGTAGATTCTTATGCAGAGAAAGACTAATTTTACAGATCGCAGACTCGAGCTTCACTTCAATTTATCAATTTTCTGAAGCAGCACTTCTCATTTCCAAGGATGAGTACTTTGGATTCGAACACTCGAAACTTAAGTTTGATTTCTCTGGCTTGCAATTGACCGAAGTTTCTCATCCAAAAATTGCCCTGCCTGTTGGAATTCTAAGAACCAAGATTGCAGCTTTGCTCGAGTCCGCACCAAAAAAGCTGTCCATAAAGTACCGTGACTTGAAGGCTGCAAAACTGCTACCAGAAATTTGGTGCAACGAAGATCATTTGCAAATATGGTCACACGAGAATGGCAGCAGCGAGGAAATCGAGGTTAGTGCTCATATAAAGTTCAACGAGGTTGGTGCTGATGCTATAAATCTTGTGGGGATTGAAATAATGGCTTCAATAATGGGAGAGAGACTTCAGTTTATGTTGTACAATCTTGAAGCGCTTGGGTGTTCGTGGGGGGTCTATGTTAACGTAAATGGCGAGCCCTCATTGATGCTCACAGCCGCTGGACCAAGAGACCTTATCGACCAAGTACTATTATTGATGTTTAGAGAGCTTCATTCATGCCTTGGGTCCATGGATCAGTGCTCTTACCAGGAGGTCAAGCGAGCCCGCGTACTTCTTCGCCGAACATACGAGGAGTATATGAATTCATCGGGAATCAAGCTTGTTTTTGTCATGGCAAGCATGCTTTTTGACGAAGGTCTTGTATCACCGGAGTCCCGCATTAAAGCTTTGGAACTCATTGATATAGAGTCGGTGGCCCAGCTTGGGAGCCATATGCTTGGATCGCAAACTTTCACTTCCGTACTTGTTTCTGGAGATGTTGCAGATACAGTGCTCACCGAAGTAAAGAAAAAATGCACATTGGTTCCTAGAGACCAAACATTACAGGCCCAACATCATCCAGTGGCAAGTTACTTGGTACCAAGCGGAGAATGCTACAATCTCGATGTCAAAGGTCCACCGGGGGATCCATTAGCCGTGGTCTTTTACTACATTCAAATGGGGAAAAGAAGCGACCTTGGCAGTTTCACCATGGCCAAATTAATCGAACTGGTAGTCTCCACATACGCGTTTGACGATTTGCGGATGAAACGGAATTTGGCTTATGGAGTTTTCTCTGGGATGCGTATGTTTAAGAAAACGTTTGGAGTCCATATCACGGTACCCACCGGTCAATATAGCTGTGAATTTATCGTGGAACAAATCGAGGAGTTTCTCGAAACCTTGGAACAGATAGTCTCTGAGTATACAGAAACGCAGTTCCAGAAGCTAGTTCATGATTTGATAGAAAGTGCAGAAGAACCAGCTGGAGATGATGCTGTAACTTCAAATCTCTTTACAAACCTCCAACCCGTGAATGGTTGTAATGCCCAGGGTGATGATGATGAGCACAAAGTTCACTGGAACAACATGGAACAAATTCTTAACAACACATACAATTTTGGGGGAAAGGCTTGCGAGGAGAAGCTTGATATGGGGATGCTTGAGAACGTAACTTTGGGGCAGTTTCGCCGATTTTTTCGGAGAAAAGTTGCGGTGTCTTCGTCTCACAGGTCCGTGGTTACAATTTGCAAAAACGCAGAAGAAATGCCTCGCGAGAAATACCTCCAAATTATTTGTAGGGTGCTATTAGACAAGCTCGCGGAAGCCAACCTCGAAATGTCCGAAGACTCCCTTCTCAAAGAGTTGGAACTGTGTCGGGATCTCGAGACATTGAAAGATTTGAACCTAGAGAGGTACTTTTCAAGTCTTGGCCAAGCAATGCGGTACCAAAAGTTCAAGGTCAAGCTCAAACTTGGAGGTATGCTAAAGAAATTTAGTTCCAAACAGACCAAAACCGCCCTCAGTCGTACTGATATAAACCGAAAGTCTTATGAAACATTAGAGGAAATACAGAGACTTTGTCGCACGGTGGAATAGTGAAAGAAGGTTGAAGTTCCATCGAAACTGTTTTGGTAACGCTCCTACACTTAGGTTTATTGATCATGACTGATAACATAGACAATTTGGGAGACACGTGTTGAAGAATAAATTAGGTAACATATTTTAAGGGGTTGGAAAATTGGAAAAATGATTGACGAATATTCACTGGTAAATTTAATAGGAAATCTAAGGTAATATACATACTATTGTAAGCATAAGTGCCATTTATTATGATAGAGAAATGGGGGCATGCAGCAGGCACCTAAGAGTACACCTCACTCAGAAGAATAATGAACGGACAGTCAAGGAAGCGGGTAATATTTTTTCCCCTTTTTTCCTCCTTCCATGATCACATACATTGTGTTCAAGTCCTTTTATTTTTCAATTTCTCAGATTAATTTGTCTGAGAGTGCATCTCTTATCAATCCCAAACAGGAAATTCATGAGACCCTCACACGAGAGCAGATATTTTACCCAACAAAAAGCATCCCAAAGAGATCTGAAAAGAAAGAAAACACTGGCAAAAAAAGACAAAAACAAAACAAAACAAAAACAAAACAAAACAAAAACAAAACAAAACAAAAACAAAACAAAAAACTAACATGTCCCTTGAACCTGTGAAAGTCACGCTCCAACAACTACAACAAGGGCTCGAATTCTCCACTTTACAAGCAGCGTTTGGGATGACTCGCTTGGAATCATCTTGGTGGGAGGGCTTCCGGAAAAATTCAGTGGTTTGCGGATGAAAGTTCTACGCAGCATTTCCACATTGGCACATCTTCCGCAGGCAGAATTGGCCCAGCTAGAATGCGAAGAGGCAATGTGGCTCACGGGGTGGTCTCGTGGGAAAGAGGTGTTGAGCGAGTCGGGAGAGCCAGATTTCAACAAGGGCTCATACTACGTCAACTGTGCGTTCCATGGGGATGCCAGTCTTGAGGGGCCGCGGGCCAGTCTCGTGGAGAAATTTCCATCCTCAAAAACTTACACGTGGCCAAATATCTGGCCGCGTAAAGACTTGAGTGGACTCGAGACGTTCGAGACGGATTGTAAGGAACTATGTAGCATGATTATTTCCGTTGCTGGCCAAGTGGCACGGAACTGCGACGTGTACATTAGTGCGACAAGCCATAACTACGAGCCGGGCTTTTTACAGAGAATAGTGGAGAAGTCAACGTGCTCGAAGGCAAGGCTCCTTCATTACTACCCCATACAGACCCCGGTGCTGAAATCGGGTACCAAAGACTCGTGGTGTGGAGAACATACTGACCATTCGTGTCTCACTGGGCTCACCAGTGCGCTATACATTGACGAGGGCGGTGAGCAGGGAAATACAGAGGAAAAAGCATCCCCTGTTCAAAATAGTGGGCCCGACCCTGATGCAGGGCTATACATACGTAGCCGCAAGGGCGAAACCGTGAAGGTGACAATTCCACCCGATTGCTTGGCTTTCCAAAGTGGAGCTGCATTGCAAGAGATATCTCTGCTGTTCCGGGCCGTGAGCCACTATGTGCGTGGGGCCGCAGTGCCGCACGTTGCCAGGAATACGCTTGCAGTGTTTTGCCAGCCGGACTTGGACGAAATGGTGAATGAACGAGAAAACTTTGCTGAATTTGCCAGCCGGATTCTCCAAGAAAACCATAATCTATGAAAAAGGCAAAAGAGAAAACATGCAGAGCACGATTTATGAGCTCTATTTGAAAATCGTTATTTATATTGGACTAGGGCCAGGAAACCAATGGGGCCGAGCGCGCAGGGAAATTGGGCCCTATTCGTGAAGGGCTTGTAATTTCGGGGAAGCACAACGTGCGGGGTTGAATGAATTAAAACTTGTAAAAAATAAACAATCTATATTAACGAACGAAAAGGAACAGAAAGGCAATTGCTTTTATGAATTTGCCCAGCTCTGAAAGCCATTCACTTTTCTTTTTACTATGGTTAGCACCTTCTTTCAGACCTAGACCTTGGGCCATGAATGGGCCGGCTGTATGGTGCGCGCACTGACTGACTGACTGGGCCAGGGCCATCGCTCTACCCCAGCCATATGGATCACCCATGGTCATAGTCATATCCATATAAATACATGTCTATATAACCTCCGCATGTCATACAATTTTGCGCCTGTAATTAATGATCCACAGACCCAAATCCTGGACAGTGGCCATGACAATCTACCGACCGATGATGTTCAGGTCCGCGTGGAACTAAAGAAATTGGGCCAGCCTGTTACATACTCTGGAGAAGGCAATAAAGAGAGAAGGGCCCGGCTAGGTGCACTTTTGACCGAACAAAGCGCGGCACAAAATGTGTCTGGGGAAAGCGATGCTACAGAAGAAAGCGACGAGGAGTTCTATACGCCTGGCAGGGATGAGCTCATGGAAATCCGGACTCTGATACTCAACTATTCCGTCGCCAGAGCCACCGAACGTATCGCAAGACAAAAGGCATATGCATCGGCACATAACTTCACCAAAGTGCTCAAACACAGACGGAATATTGCTAATATAATGTCAGGATACGAGCTCAATGGGACTTACACGATGCAAGGGAACCAGCGGATGCTCAGCCGTGTTCGTTTCAACAGCTCCGAACAGAAAGTTGCATGTAGTTCGTGGGAGGGAAACTTCTACATTTTACTGAAGGATGACGCGGGCTTTTACGAGGAAACGCATCGCCTGTCCCTAGGATACCATTCTGAGATGGCCACTATTGCATGGAGCCCGAAAGACGAAAACATACTCGTCTCTGGTGGCGCCGAAGGAAAAGTTAATCTCTGGAACGTAGCAGCGCCCCAAACCAACGCAAAAACAACAGAGCTTTCCCCCATGATGGCAATTGGCGAAGCACACAGCAAAAGGATTGCACAGGTTGGATTCCACCCGAAGGAGACTACTTTGCCACGACTTCATATGACCAAACATGGAAGTTCTGGGACGCGAAACAACCAGAGACGGAACTATTTGAGCAAGAGGGCCACTCGAAGGAAGTTTATGCAATGGCATTCCATGGTGATGGCAGCTTACTTGCGACGGGTGGGCTTGACGCGATCGGTCTTCTTTGGGACTTGAGGAGTGGCAGAAATGTTGCTTCTTTTCAGGGCCATGTCAAGGGAATCTACAGCATGGACTTTGCTCCAAATGGGCACCATCTCGCCACCGGAAGCGGAGACAATTCCGTGAAGATCTGGGATTTGAGAAAGGGAAAGGGCGCAGAGCTTTTCTCCATTCCAGCACACACACGAATCGTCAGTGACGTGCGCTTTTTACAGGGCAGTACGACAGGGGCGAAAACCCCAAGCCGACTTGCCACTTCTGTTACAGACGAAAACGATGCTAATCCGGAAACACTAGACGTGTCTGGCACGTGCCTAGTCACGAGTTCATACGATAACACCGTGAAGGTGTGGTCTGCAGATAATTGGGTGAAGATCAAAACATTGACAGGACACACAGATCGGGTGCTGAGCTGTGAAATTCGAAGTGATGGCGAGGAGATTCTCAGCTGTGGCTGGGACCGTACCATGAGGGCATGGGGTAGGGTATAATCAGGACAGAAATGATGCTAATGTATGGGCACTCCCGTGAGTGGGCCAAACGAGGGTGTTCACATTCACAAGAATATGTACACCAGCTACTAGAATTAAAGAAGCACCTTTGGATATGGTGAATATTTAAGGTATATTCTGTGTCTTTCTCCCGGTTTTTTCAAGAAATACACGATGGAAATGACTTCGACTTTGCATGGTTTTGTGTCCTAATACCTGAACTCAGAGGTCAGTTGCTATGCGAGCCAAACATCTGGATGGGGTCATGGGGGTTGCTTTATTTAGAGAGATTAAACCAAAGTGCTATTTGTGTTTGATGTATCATACATGACGTATTATGAACACTTTAGGAGGGGGTTCTAATATTGGGAATCCAAGCACTCTAATATGGAGTCTGCATTCATCTATTTATTTATTCTATTTATTTCGGGAAGGTGCTATGATGATTGCATTGTCAATTGGCTTCCAAATCCCCTCATACCTTCACACCTTCTAATTTCACAGCTATAGGAAACAGAAACATACAGGAGTCTCTTGAATACTATAACACGGGAGGTGTTTAATGCACCCATTTCTGCCAGTTTCATGTTGTTTCGAGATCAAAAAAGCCCCAATTGAAGTCACGCAGTTCTTAGAACCGTACAGTGATAAGAACTGAAGCCATGGTCTACGTGAAAGCAGCATAAAATGGGAAAGCGCTTGAGTGAGCCTAATTTCTAGTCAAAAGCATTTAAATGCTTAAAAAATACAAAATTTTGATCCCTTGTGCATTTTCCGGAAAAAATTATTATTCCATAAATTGAAGCCAATCAGAAGCACACTTGCTCTAAATGGGTGCGAATCTGGCCGCATGTTTTCATCTCTTTCGGCATTTGCTTCAAAGGACGTCTGTAGTAAGATAAAGCACATGAGAATTACAAAGAAATGCTGGAAAAGCTTTCCTTTTCTTTTTGTGACCCTCTAATCTCCTACTTTTCCTTAAATTCAAATGAATTCAAATAAATTCAAATAAATTCAATGAATTTAAATTCTTTCTCCCCAAATACATTTAATACCATCATACCCTCGAAATGGCCTGGCCGTGCCCAGTATATGCTGCACCGATTCGAGTCGCACCCAGGGCCTTGCACTCAGTACATGGAGAAATAACCTCTGGATTAGGCACCAATATTTCTTCAGAATAACCGATTTAGGAACAAACACTCGCTGAAAAAAAACCACGCAACCCAACTATTCATCATGGACTTGCTTAGTATTCTTGACGGGACTCCAGAACCGCCCATTGTGGCGCTCCATCTCAGCGAGCTCAACACATCTGGCGAATACCACTTGGCAACGCCAATGTTTGAGTTTCAAAAGGAACTCACCGACCAGATCGTGTCGCTACATTACCCGGACATCCTCAAATACTGTGAGACTGATGATACTACGGAACTGATCACAAAGTCGCTCCAAATATGCGTGGAAAACTGTCTGCTTGTGGCTACACACCCCTACCTCTTAATCCGCCATTACATGCCGAAAAACCTTGGTTTTCGAGAGCTCCCGGCGAAGTTGGCCGAGACCAGTGGTAAGTTCAGCGTGTTGCGCAACTTCATAAACGTGGTTATTGCCAACCGGTCCCGCCCGGGTCCCAAAAACGTGGCTGTGGTTTTGAACAATGATAGCCGTTTGTTCGACTTGACCGAAGCTCTTCTATTGGGCTGCTCGGGCCCTAAATCTATCGTAAGGTACGTGGGTAACAACGTGAAAAAGGACCTGGCCAAGTCCGCAAAAGCCAGCACCAAGGACCCTCAAACTACAACGATCCACCTTATACCTAGCGACGGTGTCACTACACGCAAGGATTTGTCATGGGACGCAGTCAGATTTGATGTATTTGTGGCGGTTGATGGTAGCGCCAAGGCCAATTCCGACTTCTTGTCCCGTATGCGCCACCAGAACCGCCGCATGGGCCAAATCCCCGCCGCCCTTGTCACCTTGGTACCCATGTTTTCTATCGAACACTGTCTTGTGTACTATGAACTGGATAAAGCGCCAAAATCTCAAAGGCCACACCTCTATAAACTAATCCTGGCAATTGTGTGTTTGCGCGATCAGGTAGGCAACTTACCCCCGGACTTGTATCCCATCTACAACCAGAACCTCAGTTACTTATCCCATACTTTCTTGGATCATGCTCTCCATAACGATGCTCCAAGTTTTCCCGCGTGGCCTTTGCCAGAACTATGTAAAATCCCCAGTTTCTCCCCCTCCGACGTCGAACGATCCTTATTGACCGAGGTCGTATACCATTATACGCCCTATGATTCGTCTGATCTGGCCACTTCAGTGTCCGTCCAGAAAAAGAAGAAATCCTATTACGAGACAAAGCGTCTTCAACTGGACTACGTGACGAACCCATTACGTAACGACTACAATACACTTTCGGGCATTCACAACCATCACGCGGCCCCAACAAACCGTAAGGGCGAAGACTCTATCCTCACTCACTTACTCTTATCACAGCTCAATGATAACTACATGGAATTAGCAATATTAAAGGAGGAGTTCGACTCTTATAAAGCTTTCAATCATCCTGAAAAGCAGAAATCTTTTGGCAGACGTCTTGATGAGATCAAGAAAGCGTTGGCATCGATTATGGAAGATGTGGACCACGCACAACAAAGACTTGAGGTGACCCAGCGCAAAATTTTGAAGCGGACGCTGGAAAACGAAGAGTTAGTTGAGAAACAAAAACGTCTCAAGAGTGACTTGACTGCGTTTGGAAACCGCCCCGAGTTTCAAGGAGATGAGCTCCGAAGCAAGTTCATTGAGCGTCAGCTCAAGATATGGGACTTACAGAATGACGTCAAGGGTCTCGTATCTACTCTCAAAGTGAAGGGCGACGAGAAAAGTTACATGAAGAAAGAAGTGGCCAATTGCAACGAGGCAATGACCCAATCCGAGACACAGATCCAGGATATAAAGAAGGATGTACAAGAACTTCTTGGCAGAGTTGAGGTCCTGAAGGAACAGGAGACACGCGCAGAAGTCACGTTTCAAAAGCAAAGACAGGAAATTCTTGACAAGATAAAGGCAGCAGAGAAAGAAAACGAGGTAGCGAAAGCAAAGTTCGCTAAAATTTTGGCCTACTTAAAGGAAACCTCACATTATAAGAAGAGAAAAGGCCGCGGGATTACCCCGAATGCACGCTAGTGTATTAAAGGTAATATATGGGTAACTCCGATCTGGGGGCATCGAATACCAAACAGTTGTTGATTGGACTGTCCTTCTTACCGAAGTATTGGATTACGTCTTGGGCCAAGATTCCTCCGAGAATTGCAACCAGCGGAGAAAACTCGGTATATGCCTGACTAGAGAACGCCTTCAAGTACTCTTCAGTGATGATGGTTTCAGGGAGCAGATATCTCTCGCACACCTTTTTCAGAACCTCGAGCAATTGCTGTTCGTCGATCTGCTCATTGACATCGGATGGCCGTGGAATTTCAAACAAGGACAAAATCAAAGGCAAGGCACCCGAAAGTCTTTTGAGTTGCCTTCTATTCAACTGCAATGTCAACTTTGACGATGTGAATATCTCCGCTAGCGGGACGTACTGATCGACAATAGTCACCCTTTCCTTGTCTTCCTTTTCGATGTACTCAACATTGGTGATTGTTTTCACGCCGTTGATCGCAGTGTTGGCTTCTCTGGCCTGATTGCCCTTGTCGTAATCCTTCACAGATTCATGTTTAATCAAGTCAGTGAGAATATATCCAAACATCCCATGCAGCCCAGCCACATACAAGGGGACGTTGAGGTTCCTTGTGATCTCATTCACGTACAAGAGCTCCAGCTTATCGAGCTCCGTGGCGATAACCAAATCGAAGTTTTTGAAGTAGTCTGTTCCTGTCGCGCGAAGACTAGTGTTGTTTGTCAGGAGATGCACACGCGTGTTAAGTTCTTTGATAGAAGAAATGACATGAGGGAGCTTGGGCTGTCCGATGATGGAGTCATCGTTGGGTAAGAAAAACTGCGTGGCAAAGTCCTCCTCCTTGACAAGCGAATCGTCAAGGATCTCGATCGAATTGATGCCTCCAAGAACCAAGTTTTTCACAGTCTCTGTCCCAATACCACCAAGCCGGATGACCAAGAGTCTTGCTGAGCGCAACCGAAGTTGTGTTTCCGTACCCCAAAGACGGATTTGACGATCGTAGAGTGCAATTTCGTCTATTTCGTTAGTATGACAGTCGAATTTGATGGTTGGAACATGTACTGGTGTGGAAAATTGCCCAGCCGTGGGCGAGACACACGCGAAACTATCTAACCACTTGGATTTCTTGGGGATTTATAAATCAAAGATTTACTTACCAGCACTAAGTTTGTCTGGGTTCGACATTGGAGAAGATATGGTTGCAGATTGTTACAATCGGATGGATGTTGATGGTTTTGTCTATACTGGTTGAGAAAGGCTACATGCAGAAACCAACTTGTTTGGGCCGCACCAGACGCAAAATAATGCGGTTGGGTTGAAATTCGTCAGGAAATGACATCCTCTAGAAATACTAAACTCTTCTTTTCTAAAACTAATTTTCTTTCTTTTCTTATTTAACTTTTAGTGAATCCATATTCACGTTATCGTAAGCGAAATCGCGTGGATGGACCGGTAATCCCGGGCATGGTTTAGTTGGATCCAGACACAACCAATTTCTGCAAATGCGACATGAAAACTTGCAAAGAAACATCATCTGTAAGCACCACAGCACCGCGAGAAATTTCTTGCGAGTTGTAGGAAGTACTAGGGTTAAGTTTGGAGTACAAGAATCTTGCTTGAGAGCCACCTTCCTCGGTATCAATGAATCTTGGCAATGGGAATCTGTCAATTAAAAGCTCACCTGCCTCCATCTTTGGGTCATTCAACAACCTCTTGAAGTCTGCATATTCTTCTTTATCCTGGTATCCCATCTTACGCCATTGGGCAACAGTTCTACCGTGGTAGATCAAAATGTGGAAAAATGTGTCCAAGAGCAAAATACGGTCATCTTTAATCGAAACAGAGTCCAATAAAACTGCTTCCGGTTCTTCTAGATCTAATCCGAAGGCAGTCAATGTTGGTTGTATCATGATCAAGGAGTTGTTTGTGTCTTCTGTCATCAAGATGTGTCTGTAGAAGGCGGTTTCGTCGGGCGAGTTGTTGAAAACTTGCAAGAATTGGGATCTTCTCAAGTAATAGATGAATTGAGGGTACAACGCAAATTGAGGATGCAACCTAAACGATTCTTCAACGTCTTTTCTGTAATCGGCAAACTTTTGACACAATTTAATCAACATACGGTCAATCCATCTCAAGACATCGGCGCCGTCGTCTTGTTCTGACTTGAAAAGGGTGACTCTGGCCATCAAGACAGCAGCGGCTTCCTGATCGAAAGACTGCGCCAACATCTGTTCATCTCCAGTCAAGATATTCGACACAGTGGTGACCCTCAATCTGTATGTACCCGAGGAGTGCTGGTAGTGTGTGATGAACTGGATATATGATTGTGCATTAGGAGGCAAAGGAGTAGTATTTGCCACATCGAAGAACACCGCGTATGAATGCTGTGGCGAAAGCGAGCACACACGGTACTGGGTTGTGCCTCCGATACCAACCTCGTTATCAGAAACACTGCTGTTTTTCACGCCAAGAGAGGACGCATGACCGATCAAACCGCTGACCTTTAATTCACGCGAACATTTGATGTCCATGGTAGCGTTGAAGCCCATCAACAAGAAATCCTCCGAGTCCTTGTTAAACAACTTCAAAAACGATTGTTTGAAAATGGAAGTGGTGAAGGCATCACTCAAGAGTAACACACCACCAGTCTTACTACAAAGCGACTTCATTTCCAAAAAGCCAACCTGGTCCAAACAACCACCGAAAAGATCGATGGTGTGGGAGTTTTTCACTGCCTTGGCCGTGACTTGCTCGTAAAACTTGACAGCCTTCTTATAGTGCTTGGCATTGTCCTTGTCGATATCCGAGTGCGATCTGATTGGCTCCTTAAGTTTGCTGCCGACGATCAAACCTGGGTTCAAAGTACACAGACCGGCGGAGAACAAGAAGATTCTGGCACCGAAACCGGCAAACGAGGCGCCAAGCAAAGTTGTGGCAATGCTAATGGCAGCACCAGTGCATCTCAAGGGACGGTCACCATGAGCCACCGCCCAAGGGTCGGCGGACAAGTTCTCCAAGAGCGTGGTCAACAGGTACTCGACTTCCTCGAGAGGCAAAAAGAAGCGGTGCAAGGAGTTGGGCATGGCCATCTGGCCCGGTTGTGTGGCAATGGGCTTATTCAACATTTCAGCCACTTGCTTGTCAGAGTATTCCTTGTCACCACGGAAAATATACGACTTGCTGATGGTGGCTGAGCCCAAGTCGTAGACTTGAACAGTGGTACCAAAAGTGATCAAGCCCACCAACGCGTTAGGTGGCAAGTAAGACAAAGAGATGACGAGGGTCTCCTTCAAGGCTTGCAAGTTGTCGTCATCCTGGCACAAGTCTACTACAAAGAGGAAAATTGGTGGCTGCTTGACTGGCTTCGCGGTGATGTACTCGATGGTTGACGAGTAAGGGCTCAACTCAAGCGGCAAGTTCTCCTGGGTGATACCTTGGTAATGTGGCGGCAACTGACTCCGGGTGCCACACAATGGACAGATCCAGAATCCCAGTGGGTCGATTGAACAGTAGGGGTTCAAGATACCACGGCACAGCGCGTTTTGACAGTAGCAGGGGTCATAGGCCGCCACAGGTAAGTCTTCTCTATACTTGAGCGGGGTGTAGAGTGCTCCTGTGGGGATGACGATCTTTGCTGCTTCAGCTTTTGTCGAAGGGAACGAGTTCCACGCGAAACGGACTCCGTTGATATCTTCGGCCTCTTCGAATTCCATGATGTTTCAAGGGTGTTTCAAGTTTGTTTCAAGCGTGTTTGACAGGATTTGAGAACGTTAGCAAAGCGTGTTTGGCGACTGTTCAACAGAAGTGTGCTGCTTTTTGGCAAACGGTCGATAAGTATGCTCCAATTGGACAGCTTGCAAGAAGAAATCAAAACAACCAGAGGGAAGCACGAGAGAACAGACGACGGTTTCTTCTTCTTCTTTTATGATTCTTTGGGGGCCCGAAGAATATCTGTTTCTTATCCTTATCCTATTTGTGCTGGATAAAGTTTTTCTGGATGGGGGTTGTTTTGGTTGACTTTAAAGCACCTGTTCAACGTCTCGCTCGGCTAGTGCCTTGGATCTGGAAAAAACTCGCCGCTAGAGGACAACACACGGTCGTGCGCGCGGCCAATACTGCCACGGTGAAAACTCACGTTTCTATTACGTGTCATTTACTGGGGGAGCGATGATTTAGCACGGGCAGAATTTTGGGGGGTTGATTTTCGGTTGATTTTGGTTTCAAAAGTTTTGAATCTTTGGTTTCTCAAAAAAAAGGAGCTTTTTGAAGAAAATTGGTTGGTGTTGTTGAAGATATTTTTATTCCTCGTAGAGTAAGCAAGGCAACGCGGCCAGCAAAAGGGCCAAGCCGAGTAATATGTGATACATTATCCATGGTACATTATATAAAGGAGATGATAGATTAGAATAAGGTAATGTATACATGGTGTAAGATAAAGGAGGGTTGCAAGTTTGGTTTTTATTTAGAGACCGAGTTTGCGCAAGTGACCAGTACTGGCCATAAGCTGCTTCTGCTGGTGAATATATTGCAATGGACTCTTTTAATAGGGACCGTTAGATATTAGAAGCATACAGCGAGGAAGAAGATTGCACCAAAAAATAGCAAACCCGATTTCATCAAGTTTGTGAATTTCATTCTATGTGTTTCCTTCTTTCAGTGACTCTTCTACTTAGTCAAATCCAGGGTGGGATATGGACTATAAGACTAGCCACGTTGTGATACAAGTCTCAAATTGCCTGGCTTGTCCACGGGATACACGTGCACCTGGAATGTAATGAGATGAGAAATATACGATGTATGTATTATTTATTTCTAGAAATAAACAAGATCAAATTTGTATTGGCTTTTTTTCTTCTCTTTTCTTCTCTTTTCATTTCTTTCCTCTTGTTCTTTTCTCTTTTTCTTTCTTTCTTGGTGGTTGCTGGGCGTACGAGTATTGTCATGGTCGCAACAATCCTTCCTATGAGGATATTCATACTTCCCATAGGGTAAAACCATTGAAGATTCTGTTTTCGATTTTATCAGAAAATCGAATTTATCGTGTTTATCACAACGCAGATGCCAAAACCTGGACCTGAAGCTTAATTGATGTGAAACCTGGACTGGCTGCAAATCTCAAGGCATAGTTATCTCGACGGAACCATATCTCTTATATACCTTCGCGGAGACTTCACAAATTTACCTAGGGGGTCTCTTTCTTTCTTTTTCTGGAAAAGAAGTAAGTATTTATCTGTAAAATTTAGCATCTCTTCATAAATATTTGTGCCATTCCACGTGACTCACCTTTTTGGTTCATGAGAGTCATGCAATTTTCCACCTTGCAGTACACCCATAAGTCCGGGATTTCTAATAAACGCCTTTTATCGAATGTCAATGCATTGTTTTTCAGGGATTTCTAGAATTCAGCCAGTTCAAAGTTTTTAAAATGTTTCTAATTAAAACTCGCCCTTATTCAAACTTATAGTTCAAGAGATGGTGATGAAAAATGGTGTTTAAGAGTTCCCCATAAAGCTAGTATACAAGTGGTCACACGGGGTTTCTGAAAGATAGCGATTTGCTTTAATACAGAAACCAGCAGTGGAAAACCTTGATTTGTGTTCGCTCAGAAAATTTCCCTAGGTTTTAAGACAAAACTTTTAAGAAATTCCAGAGATGCTTGAAAGATTTGCTCTGCATTTGAAATTCATCAAGGGTCACTATAAACTGAAACCAAAGAAGTAAGTCCGGTAAATTTCCAATGTTTCAGCCCTAGAATTAATCCGTTAATAAATATATAAATACGGCCCCCAAAATTAAGCACATAATAATCTCCGCCTTATGCTATTACGTGGGACACAGATTGCACACAGCAAGCTTCCTCAGTACCCATGACAAGATAAGATAAAATTCAGCCAAGAATTATTGCGGCATTTTCCTGTTGGGGGTTACGACTTCAGCTAAAAAATATCATCCCTAATGAATTTTTTGGGAGTTTGTCTGTTATCAATTTTTCAAATCATCCTTCAAATCAAACCAAACCCAATATAGCCCATTTTATTGTTGCCCAGTCAGGGAAGTGAATATTTTTGTGCGTGTGTAAAAAATTTAACCAGACACTTTGTCAGACTGGAAATCAATAATCGGTATCAGAAAACTCCGCAAAGACAATCCAAGAGAAAAAATGTATAAATTTGTGAAAAGTAACTTTTGAAGTTTTGCCGATAGGGCCTCGCTAAAAAGATCCGTTTCATAGAAAAATTTTAAAGAAACGAAGAAAGCGAAATTGCTTGCATTTATTTCAGGCACAGCTTCTGGGTCTATCACTAAGTGAATTTGAAAACATTCTAGGTAGAATCCAAGTTTAAACATCAGCAAAAGTTTGTAATATCATCCAGTGGATTATAGAGCTTCAGCTAAATGAAAATTCTTCATGCAAGGTCCTGAAAATCAACTCAGTCCCATGAATCGTGCATAACTTGAATGATTGTTTGAAACAACGGCTTAATCAAGTTTGGAAAATGAACTTGCTTTAGCAAAGAATTCCCCAGACCCAATGATATTGCTTTTGGTATTATTTGCTTGCAGCTCAAGCACGAAAATAACTGGGTGTATATGAAATCACTGGCTAACAAGTCTTGTTCATTTTAATAGAAAGGTACAGAATCAAGCTCAAGTACCATTGTTGAAGATCTGTTTGGGATGGGAGCTGGCTTTTGGGGCTCTGAACACGCCTTTTATTTTGTATTAAAAAGATCAGTTTTCGATTTTAACCTCAAATGGCTTCAAACACTATTTTCAAGCTTACCCCTATATCTGGCCTTCATCTGAATAACGTGTCCATTTTTGGTAAGATAAGGTGGGACTAATTATATTTATGGAGCCTGCAGAAACACTATCCGATCTGCCGCAGCTTAAGAGATGATTAAACTGTAGGTAGTTTTCAGGAAGTTCAGCAAGAACAAATATACACGGGAAGGTATATATGCCCAAGACTGAAACACCACCCGAGTTTCGCTGTTGTACATTTGGCAACGACCTTATGTCACAGAAATTAGTACAGCATTTATAAACATAATTCGTCCCTATAGCTGTGCAAAAGTAGCCTGTGCAGTCTCATCAAAACATAGGATATGTGGAAGCTGTTGATACCGTAGCATATGACTGTCTTTTAATAGCTAGTATCGGGAACTTCCACAGCAGGTCCTGCAAGCCAGGTCTTGCCATGTGGGAATGGACTCTCCGGAGAAGAGGCCCCGGGAACAGATCCACCATCAGAAGAGAGGTCAAGTACACTAGCTTGTGACATGGTTTAATCAGAGGAACTAGTTTAAGTGGCCAGTAGAGGAGCAAGTAAATATACCTATTGGTTAGTTACCATAAGTTCAGATGTTAGAAACAACCTTTCCTTATTCTTCCTTATCGTGAAGAGGGTTCTTCTTCTTAAGGGGTAACCTCCATTAAAGAATAGAGATGGGAATACATGAACGTCCACCGTTCATTACGGAGACTAGATCTCTATGCCATAACACTACGTCTCTGATTGGCTACAGTATCACATGGTGTTACAGTAGTGCACGAATCAAGTGTAAACACTTCATCCTGAAGGGTTAGCTCCTAGCATTCCTGACAGAAGTTACTCCTGAAAGGTAACCTTATCATTGGACATTATTAAGACAACAATGTTGAACCCAATGACACGACATATCTTTCAACAGATAGTATTATAGAGCGGACTCTGCTTCGAACATGGCGCGTGGCTTAACAAACCAGATCAATTACAGTCGTGTCGATTGCAGGTTTACTAACACAACAGTAAATCATGAAGTGATAAACCCAATTCTTTAAGCAAATTCAGCAACCAAGATCGTTTCCACACCAGCATCACAGAGAACATCTCATTTCAACTTTCTTTCAAAAAAGACTAGTCACGGTCGTCGCTTAATGATCACATAAGGGAACCACCAAGATGATGTACATCCAAATGTAGATCTACTCTTAATGTTACCAAAAGGTGAAAAGGGACATACCTTCGATATTGCAACACCCATATAGCCGCTCATGTACTTGCAATTTGGTAAAGCAAAGAAGCCATGGAATCTTCAGTACAGTTATAGCAGAGCTATTGTTTTATGACGTAACAAGGAATTAACTTGGGAAACCAGGAATGGATATCTGGAAAAGCATCCAAGGTACATCTTGTGGTCATAACCAATCATAGCAACAAAACACAATTCGACAGAACTGAAGTATAGCTCGCAATTGGTATGAACTCCAAAGAAGTCCAGCAAGGCAAATCATCAATAATAGGCAAGAATAGACGTCTCGGAAAACCATGGAGAGATCCCTGGTAGTATCCAAGTCTTACCTGTAATCGGTAAACCTCACTTAAGAATCATAACATGAACAGTAAGTCGTTGACAGAGAGTATTTCCGAAATCCAGGCATAAACATCTGGTAATATTCGAAGTCACGTTCCAACCGTAATCCTCAATTAAGAAGATTCATAGTAAGTCATCCTTGTGACACACATACCAATATCTTCAGGCAAGAGGATAGCATCCTCCTGATCACTGGAATTGGTGTAGTCCAGGACAACATTAAACCGCATGGACTGATTTAATTCTTTTAATTAAGAAATCAATCCGAAAGACACAAACATGGAAACCCATATCAAAAATCACCGTCATCATCATCATCATCATCACGAAACACCCAGAATGCACACAGAGTACTATATAAGACAGAAGGGATCCATCTTGACTCACAAACAACACCCAACGCTTCAAACTTTTGGAAGTAAATCAACTACAGTTCTTCACTGAGGAAGAAGTGCAACTGAGTACCATTGATTAACTCTCACAAGCTTGGAATGTTCCTCCCCAATAGTAAAAATGGCGTCACGTTTCAACGAGAAGTACTCGTATCAAACCAAACTAGACGAAAGTACTCTTGGAATTAAACTCCCCTGAAGGAAGACACCAAGGCTATCAACTAAATTGGTGCATCAACTTCCGATATTCAGCAAGAAGTTGACTCAACTCACTAGGAAAGAAAACATCTAGAGATTCAAGTGCAACTCGCCATCAGAATAAATACTCCTCCGACACGTGACCATCTTAAACAGGCGAGGTTGGGTGGGTTTTAGCAGTCATTGAGTGCGGGATCGCAGACAAGGGCAGTAGAGAGAGGCCAAGCGTCGACTTGGATTAAAGGACCAGCCTATTTAATCCGAAAACGCAATAAAAAAACATCAGGTTTCTGGAAAGCGACATCAGAACACCTCTTTGTCTTAACCTCAGAAATCCAGATCCAGGTCTAAAGAAGACAGGAGAAAAAGCGAAGAAATCTTGCCACATCGTCAGTTCGTCCACGGCAACTGGCACAGCGCACAAACCGGAATTTAGTGACTGGAAGAACATTTCACTCATCTTGCTTCTGCTTCCGGAGCATGCGTCGTTGCCTCTTCCTCTGAGAAGAAGATAATCCATCATCAGATCCAGTGGAAGCAGTATTATCGAGCTCGGATCTTGGAGCAGGAATAGAAGGGTTAGAATTCCGCGTTGAGTTATCAGAATTAGAATCCGTACCGTTAAGAAGGTTTGTAGGAGGGAAACATGATCATGGCTTGTCCTGATGAAAAATGAAATGTCGTGGGGAAGAAAATATTCTCATAGCTCCAAAGTGAAACCGCCTCGTGGAAAACTACATTCCTGCGAGCATAATTGAAATCTCTTGTGTCAACAGTAATGTTCCTCCTCCATCAAATTGTCCTTAAAATAAATCAATTGTCGCCCTCGAAAAATTAATCACCCCGCTAAGGCCAGATAATCAGTTTTCGTCGCACCGACTTCTTTTTTAGGCGAACCCGGAAGTGCTCCTTTGTTGGCCGACACGACCGCAAGGAGTCAGTCGTGCAGGTTTCGTTTTTCACGAAGGAGATTTTTCCCAGTAATCCACGTGGAAAAATAGTCCCCAAAAAATAAGCTTGGATGGCAAAAGGTACTCAGAAGCCTTGCAAAATGGAAACAAAAGTAATAAAAAGTAGATCGTCTAGAATAATTATTAGGGAGGCAATGGTCTTATTCTAATTGATTTTACCTCAGTGTATTGTGTTTAAAAGTTGGTAATCTGAACCCTAATGACACTGACTATTAGATCATCACTGCTTATAGATACTAATTATAGATCTAAGGCCTTTGTTTGCCAGGTGACTTTCAACATTTGCTGGAAGCCCTTTTGAGAACCAGCCCTCCCCATTTTGAAGACTTTCAACTTCATTCCATAATAACCCTATTTCATGTTTTGTTATAGCACTATTAAATATTATCGAGATTATGCCTGTGCGCTGTTTCCCAGGTAATTACGACATTCTCTTTTTCCAAAGTCTTTGACATTCCTCACATTTCCGGGGATGCTCGTACCGCATAGGAAATAAATTAAATCTCGCAAAACAACCTGTTTTGCTGGTGATTCCAACTGTGGCAAAACTACTTCAAGTAGGCGAGTCAGCTCGTTTACATAAATAAGCAACCAGGTTGGCCAAATCACAACCATGGCATTTCCGTTATAAACTTTCTTTCCTTCGGTAAAAGTAGTCTAATGAAGATTGCTTCATATACTCTGTTCAAAGACACAAGGCTGAACTGTTCACGAATTTTGTCTCAAATCACAGGGAGACCAATGCTTTAGAATATGTGGTGAGTTGGCGCTCGAAAAAGATTTTGCCAGTGCTTTTTTTTTTCTGATTATTTTAAACACCTACATTAAATATTAGATGATTATCTCGCGAAGGAGTAGCATTCTTTAAATCTTTTCGACATTAGCATGGAAAAGAGGTTGTTGCTTAAATTTCGGAGGTATGTTTGACCGCTAGTGTGCGTGCAACCTTGAGCGAAGCTGCATAAAGGTACATGGACGTACATAATTGCCTGTCTTGTGCCCAAATGAGGGGCACTTTGATAGTTGCACACGGTGACGAGATTAAATTTTCAGGGTCGACAGTTAATTTATTTTAGAGACAATTAATCAATGGAGGAGGAACATTATTATTGATACAAGAAATTCCAATTATGCCCACACAGATTTATTTTTCGACGAGGCGATTCCACTTTGGAGCCACAAGAACTTTGTTTTGTGAAGATATTTCATTTTTTATCAGGACAAACCATGTCCTGAAGACCAAGAGTTATTTTCCTTAATCCTGTACTAGAGGAGTGAAATTCAAAAGATCAGAGAGTAAAAAAAAGTGCAAAGAAAGGGAGGAGAAAATACCTGGGACTTGCTCTATCTATGGAATCTTTCGCATACCCTTACGTCTGACTCACTATACTTCATCATACCTTCTCAACCTGCTATCATACTCACCTCATGGTGACTCACTTACTGACTCATACGCGGAAAATATCACACCAAAACCAACTAGATAAGCCATGAATAGTGTGCATAGGATGGAATTGGACGCGGCACCACAAGGGAGTAGAGATAAGAGTGGCCAATCCGAGCCAATCCGAGGAACGTTGTAGTGACAGTTGCCCGGGAGTACTCTACAAACCATATAGGGCATCCATATGCACACAAGAACATGATCACGTGTACAGGATTATCAGATAATATTGTAGATTTTGAGAGTCTAGTATCTTCTGACGAGACAATATCATCGTTGATAGATTCAATGATCTCTTTTTTGGGACAAGATTCTTCACGGGGAGGATGATTAAAACCCCCAAGGAGGGGGACTTCTATCTATCCTCGTCAGATTAACAAAACCGACAATATTATTTCGAAATCCTACATTCGTGGACCATGTGCCAACTCCGAAAATTATACACCGGCCCATACAGGGCGTTTATTTTGCACGGCTCGTGTTGCTGTTTTGATCGAATTCCGCAAATCCGGTGAGAAGTATATTTGGCAGCCGCATCAGTATAAAGCGAGTGCTACTGCTCGTAGGTGGAGTTTAAGCAGTCGATTTTCCATAAAACACATATCAAACCCAACTTTCTATCTCCTACAATGTCTTGTACTAAACCCAAGGTTCTTAAAATTGGTACATGGGAGGAACCCCAGCCGTACTGGACCGAATTGGAGAAAATAGCCGACGTGGTGGTCTGTGAATCAGCCACTAGGGCAGAGTTTATTCAAGACTTAAAGACAAAGTATTCCGATATTACCAGCATCGTGCGCACTTACTATTCCTTCGACTCCACCGGCCGTTTTGATGCAGAATTGGCGGCATGTTTACCGCCAACTTTGAGAAGTATCTCGCAGAATACTGCTGGCTATGATCAGATAGATGTACAGCCATTGACGGACCGTGGGATCCAGGTTTCCAACATTACTACTCCCGTGGAGGCCCCCACAGCATTGACAGCAGTGTATTTAACGTTGGCCGCTATGCGTAACTTTCAACACGGCCATGATTTGCTTGTACAAGGGAAATGGTGTACTGCAAGATGCGCAGGTGTGCCTTTGGGCAGTGATCCCGAAGGAAAAGTCGTGGGTATTATAGGTATGGGAAGTATTGGTAGGGCAACCCGCGACCGCTTGCAACCTTTTGGCTTCGAAAAATTTGTCTACTATAACCGGACACAGTTAAGCCCAGAGTTGGAAAAAGGCTGTGAGTATGTATCGTTCGACAAATTGGTTGCCACGGCTGATGTGATCTTGTTATGTATGCCATTGAATGCCAACACCTATCATTTGATTGACTCTGAGGTGCTTGCAAACATGAAGAAGGGCGTTATTATTGTCAACATTGCAAGGGGAGCTGTGATTGATGAAGTTGCGATCACAAAAGCTTTGGAGGCTGGCCATGTGGGTGCATTTGGTTCTGACGTGTTTGAACACGAGCCCCAATTGACGCCTGGGCTTATTGAAATGCCCAATGTGGTTTCTCTACCCCATATGGGAAGCTATTCCTGCACAGGCAGTCATTAACATGGAGGAATTTGCAGTTAAGAATGTTTACACGTATTTGACAACGGGAAAGATGTTGACCAATGTTCCTGAACAGTCTGGCGTTGACTTCAAACACGAGGTGTTGGTTCAACAGACAAAAAACTAAAGAGCATGAGAATACCTTGGTGGAGAAAAAGTGGAATAATAAACCAGTTAAACTTGTCGAGACAGCACCTGGTTGTTTTTCATTAGGTTTTCAAAGCTCAGCCTTTTATAGACAAACTCCAAAACACAAAACATATAGGAAAAGACTAAAACGTAAGGAAGCATTATATTGAAGGTAAGGAGTTCGCTGGGCTAGTCCATTCACGTGGATTCATAAAACTGACACTTCAAACGGATAAGGCCTTTGAGGGTACCACTACCATGTTCTCAAATGTTAATTCTCCCCAGCCATTAAAATCATATTACTGAATGGCACAGTTCTTGGGGGCGAAGATTTTGGATCCAAGGTGGGTCCTTGGAATTTGGTAGATCCAGCCCTAGGAGAAGCGAAGGTGAGAATAGATAAATACTATAATATGCTAATATAGTTAAGAATTGATATTCCGTTAGGATGAAGTTTTATTGCATATTCGAAGGACGGATTGTCTGAAATAGATGTATTAAACTGGAACTTTGTAAGGCAACCACAGCGAAGGGAAATACTACTGAAAGTTTTACGGTAGAAAGTATTTAATGAAGATTCTTAAGTGTTGAGATTCGTCACGCGTTGTATCCGGTGGGCCAAAGACCTTCTTTTTGCCCAAAACGCCTATATTAATATTGTTTATGAGAAACTGAGGCAGTGATTAATCAAGCCCCCTGAAAACTCATATTTTGCAGCCATACGAAGAAAACCACAGTGAAGTGATTCATAGATAGTCGAGAAATAGCTCGAGAGACGTATAATAAAAGAAGCAGGAAATACCCTTTGGTTTTCAAAAAGCATCTATTTCACAAGTTTCCTGTTGTATCCCCCTCACACAAGTCCGGCTCTGGCCCCAACCTGATTATACTTTCTCACTGCATATCCTCATATATTTCTTGCAACAAAGTCTTTTTTTCATTAGTGAAAAGGGTATCGAAGACAACCAGATAATTTTAACTAAAAGGAAATCTTAAAAAGAGATATTAGAGCATACCCATGAAACTGCTCCAGTGCTTCTTCTCAAGGCATACGAAACTTCTACTCTCATACGCACACGTGAACACACCGATATGAGTAATGTTTAAGTCGCCTCACTGGAACTTTTATTGCCGTTTGGTTTTCAAGTATTTCTCTCAAGAAGCATTTTTTCTATAAAAAGAGATCTAATTGATTTTAGCTGGTCTTGGTGAGTTTTCTTCTGGGGTTATTGTAAAGCATGTTGGTGTGCCCGAGGGCCCAATAGAAGCAAACCAATACCGAACCAAACTCGAAAAAAAAAAAAAAAAAAAAAAAAAAAAAAAAAAAAAAAAAAAAAACCCCCAAAACACGTTCAAAAAACTTGATTATACAAACACAAAGCCCAAAACCACCATCTCTAAACTCCCAATATTTTCACTTTTACACCACTTGCTCTTCTCCACTCACTTATTACATTCTTCTAGATCTTCTAGATCTCCACCACCGCATAGCCTATATACACGCCTCACAACTGAATCCGATTATGCCAGAAGCAACCGCACCTCCATGGCTTCATATTCTCGGTCCAGCTCGTCCAAAACCCACCAATTGCCCCCAAAACTTTCAAATTCAAGAAAATAAATAGCCCGGATCATGTTCCGAGCCAATTTGCGTGTTCTATATGGCGTGAATATCGGGGCCCGTGCATTAAGGAGGTACACGACGGCCCCGGAATCGCATTTCCATCTTTTCCCCAAATCGTTCCCCTCGGGGGGCCCCCCAAAAGACTCATTTGTGACCAATTTGCGTCTGTTGCGTAGAGAATATCGGGCTCTCCAGAGCGAGCACCACCCGGATGTGGTTATGGGCTCCTCTGTGTTATCTGAAAGCACTACCGGTACATGTGCAAATGACGGTGCGTCGTCTGCCATCAACGAAGCATATTCTACGCTAAGAAATCCATATACGAGAGCGGCATATGTCATCCGGCTCCAGCATCCAGATCATGTCGATATCACTCAAGATGACGTCTCAAAAAGCTTTATTGCCGGGCTCCAAAACAGTTCCAAGGAGCAATCGTTGAACTATAAAACACTTCTCATGACGGTACTTGAGGCACACGAAGCTTTGGAATCCGCAGCATCTGAGGAAGACTTATCCGCTTTGGAGGAAGAGAATACTTCCCGCATCCGGCAGTCGGAACAAGACTTGGACGCGTTGCTTGCGGCATCGCCGGTTTCGTGGGAGGACTTTATTATCGAAACAATCAAGTTGAAGTACTGGGTCAATATTGCCAACGGCATTAAGGATTGGGAACCAGGTAAGCCGGTTCTCTTGACCCACTAGCTTGCTAATGTATACTGTGTGAAATATCAACAAAAGAAAATCCCAACCTTAGGGCCGCAATTCAGTTTAGTTCTTTTCTTTTCTTTTCTTTTCTTTCTCTGTTCTCTTCTTCTATTATAGTATCCGTTCTTCAACTCTGCCCCCCTGTTCACGTAGATTAGCGTTCACTGCTGGGCTAATGGGGAAACCTCACCAGTTCATGCAGCCTGTTTATACATGGAATTGGTCAATTTCAAGGATGTGGTATCGGGGTCAGAGCGACTCTCTCATCCGCAAAATTGCGCCAACAGTCGGTATCGAAGCATCGAATTAGGAGTAGCTCTCCGGCTAAAACCATTCCACCTTTCACAGCCGAGAGAAACCTCCCCGTCATTCGTCGATATGGCCCATGTTTTGTCCGTTTGCTATAGGACGGGGAAAGAAACTACACGAGTTAGTTTCCCTCACTCGCCATGGTCTTATCATCGTCAAAATCACCTTCGTCGCTGTCGGGCGAACCATCGATATCCAAATCACTTCCTCCACTAGAAGGTACTGCCAACTCACACTCATCAAACTCCTTCTTTTCTTCGGGCGTTTGTGGGAACTGCCGCAACCAACGCATACGGGGCCCCGTGGTGCTAGACTCATGGACACGGAATCCAAATAATCGTATGCCGGTGTTATCGGGGTTGACTCGTTTGATCCGGATCTTACATTGGTGCTCGATCTCAGGGAACATTTTCACCAACAAGCCAGGGAATGTGGTGCCGAAAAATGCTCCGTCAATGTTCAAGTACCGCGAGCTCAGAGGCAAGTAGATATCGTTGCAACACGGACAATAGAGCCTTACTGTTTCTTGACCCGGAATATCCGTGGCACCCACAGGGATGAGATGCATGCCATCACAGTTGTAACGTGGACAAAGACCAAATTCGCTGCGCTCAAACTTGGTTGCCATTGCCGTCAATCCAGGTTTCAGAATGATGTAACGGGCGTGGATGAGTCCATACAAGAGTTCAGCCGAGTGTGAGAGCAAGACCTTATTGGGCAAGTCCGCACGCTTACCAGTGCTGCCATTTGCTGACCCGCGACTATCTGCGAGGGTTGCTGGACTTGAAGTTTCGGCAGTCTCCACCTGGTAGTCCAAGATCGTATAAAGTGCTTCTCTATAATAGGGCACCTGCAGAGATAAACCCGTCAAATTGAAGTCATCCTCGATGAAGTCTTGCGCCACTTGGACAAAATAGTCGTGCCCGAACGATTCACAGAACTGCTGGATCCAGGGAACATAGTCATCCTCGGGGTCGGTAGACATCGTGGTGGTGTGTAAGTATGCGATGTTCTGTTCTTGATGTGGGAGGCCTGATGAGAAATCCTGAACCGTCTGTCTGTTTTCTCTTCTTTTTTTTTTAGTTCACTTTTATTTTTCTTTCCGTCTGTCCGAAAAAAAATGTGAAAGAGTTTCTTTCTTAAGCCTGCTCAACTTAAACACAAACTGCGAATTGTTAAGAAATCACCTGGTAGTTTTGTCCGTGTGGTTCTCTTCTATTCGATTCTTTTTTTTTTGCTTAGGCTTAATCATCCGAAGATGGTCTAGGGCAAATTCGAGTACCCCTGGTCATGTGACCAGCTCACTGGTCCCACTTACCGCGCAGCGCCTCACCCGCACGCAGCGCCCCAGACTGCGGTGCGCATACTACTAATATTGAAGCTGGAATTGGCCCAGCAAGTTGTGAAGGAGAACCATAATGGCTTGAAATATTCTCGTCCGGAAAAAAAAAAATCCATAGGATCTCATTAGGAAAGGATCCACAGAGAAAGAATATTTCTAAACCCCGAAAGTTTTCTTTCGTAAGATTTTTAGAGACATCTATGTTTTCTTCTGGCTAGAGTTCCGAGAAAGCTGAGAAGCTGAGAAACTGAGAAGCTGAGAGCCGAGAAACTGATCCAGAGCATGGATAAACGTGCGCTCAAAATCGTGAAACGCTAACCACACTTTTTTTTCCTTCACCACACACAATGTCGTTCTTTGATCTTCTGCCGGCAACTATATTGGCATTAATCTTTACGGTGCTCTTCACCAAGCACACTGTTGGCGCCATTGGCAAGACAAACATCGTTGACTTTGTCTGGAACGCATATACATGGTTTGCGTCGAAGACAGGCCACCCCAAACTCGCCAAGCTCGCGGAAAAACGGAAAGAGTTGGTGCAAATCAACCGTGAACGCAAGTCAATCAGTGCGCAAGACCAATATGCCCGGTGGACGAAGTTGAATCGTGCTTTTGATAAGGTATCGACCGAAATTGGCGCATTGTCTGAACAAGTTTCCTCGGAAAAAGCCACCGTCAGCAAACTCGTTGGCTTGGCCATCACTATTACCACCACAGCACCCATCTGGTTTTCCCGTTTCTGGTACAGAAAGGTCGTGTTGCTCTACTTCCCTGCTGGCGTTTTGCCTTATCCCGTCGAGTGGGTCTTGGCCTTGCCCTTTACGGCCACAGGCGGCCTTGGCCTTACAGTGTGGATGTTCGCAGTCAACAGCGTCTTGTCATCCGCCATTTTCTTGGTCAACTATATGCTAGAGCCCGCAGTCGAGAAACCGGAGCCCGTGTCTGACTCAAGTACCAGCAAGACCACCAGCCAAAAAGCGTCTGCGTCAGCCACTCCTGAAGCTTCATCGATATAAACACACATTCTTAGCCGCATTTCTCCGGTCTCCATAGTCTCATAATCCCACGAGCTCTTCAAATCTCGTTCTCATACATACCTTTAATTCATGGTTCTTGTCATCAAACCTGTAGCTCTCGGCCTCGCCGCGTTGGATTTTCTCGAACTTCGAGCTCAAAACCGACGCAAGCAACGCATGTTTCTTATTAAGCAGCGGTAATCTGGAAACCTCGCCTCTTTCATACGCTAGGAGGTACCATGGATCGAGAGACTTTGTCCAGATCATCAAGTCTATGGAGTAAGTGTAGACACATCCCGTTCTCTCAATCACCAATACCGGCAGCCCGTCCCGCTCGTCAATATCGAGTGCACTGATGTTGTCGAGAGCAATAACTGGCTGGGCCTTCGTATCTTTGACATCTTTCAGGGCTTCACTGTCTTGAGAAATGAAAACTTCTGTGTTCAACACAGGAGCAACAGTCACCCTGCTTAAAACCTTCTCGAGACGAGGGTTCGCCGTGCGTACTTTAGGAAACCTCCAGCAGAAGATCTGACCAAGACTCGTGAGCACCATAAGAAATTGGCCTTTTTGCTTCAGGGCAATAACGTTGCTTCCTAACTCGAAACTCGGAAAGAAAAATGTACCCGAGTCCGCTCTGATGATTTGCGTGACTCCTTCAAACGAAATCAAAACGTAGTACACAAGCTCGTCATCCAATAAGACCGGGATTGCATGTTGGATTTTAAAGGGAAAATAAAGAATATAGCTCCTCAGGTCCTGGTTTTCGTTGTTGGTAACAATTACCTGTGTTGGGTCTTGGAAATCGGTCCGCTGTATAGGATCGGTGTTCAAGATCTCTTCATCATCAGGCCACGACGGCCCATTTCTGACCTCTATAACAGAGCGAGCGGGTGTTTTTACAGCATCCAGTATGTTCTCAAGGGAAATTTCACCACCTTTAGCCGATGTCTTGTGTTCTATTGCGTTGACAATCACACGGAAGTAAAGGCTTTCGTCAATAGAATCAAGAGAGGATGTGTTGATGAGCTCTGCATCAGTCACATTAACCTTATCTGTTTGAACAAGCTTGGCGAACTCACCATTCATGATGGCTTGGTTACTAAACAATACTTCCGGTAAATCAGAGATCTTCTTGAATGGGGTGGGGTATTTGCGGTTCATGAGCTGTTTTCTGAACTTCTTCATCTTTACGCGGATCCCTGCTGCAGTGAGAGTCTGGAGCTGGTTCGAGTTTGGATCATCAAACCCCATATCCTCATTATCGTTATCAGCATCAGCCTCTTCGCCAGTCCCCTTCGCCGGAGTATCGCTTGCCAACCGAAGGCCATGTACAGCTGACTGGAGACCCAATTTCGGAAGTGCATATGTGGTTTGCGAGACTTTGGACGACACTTTAAAAGTCTTGGACGAGCTAGCCGCCGCCGTTGCTGTCACGGTGCTCAGATTTGACATTCGCGAAGAGGTGGTTGTGCCACCCGAGTATGTGGAGATGAGTGTTGGGGCGACCCTTTTCTTTCCACCTTTCATGACGACGGCAGTTTGTAGGACTTTTTTTGCCCGTTTCGGACTCGAAGTATTGCTTGAAGACAATGGAGACATTTTAGGAGAGAATGACTGGAGTGTCGGGACAAAAGGCTGGAGCGTCAGCAGAAACAGTGGGAAAGAAGGGGTGGCTGAAGCCTGGGCACTTAAATTCGGCGTACGAGTCGGGAGCTTCTCCCGAGCAGAAGTCTTCGATGTCTTTGAGATGGTTTCGAGCTGAAGCTGGTCCACGCTTTCCACCATAATAGTAGAATCTCGATCTCCACCATATCGCTCGAGCTGAGATCCTATGGCATCGCCGCTCACAGGCTCTCCCAACTCGTTTTCTTCAAAAACTACGCATGTAATAGACCCGTCTAAGGAACTGAGAAAGAGTGCATGTCCATCGGGGGCCCATGTGATATCGGTGATTGACCTTTGCACGATATCATGTGCTACGACCAATGGTTTTGTCAAGGCTGTACTCCAGATAGCAAGAGTTCTATCCTGTCCGCCAGAGGCCAAAATAGTGGTATGAGCGTCGGGGTTTTTCAGCGAGAGACGGTAAAGTCGAGGCGAAAACGAACAAACTTCACATGGGGCCTCATGACCAATCAACGATACGTCGGTGGCCCAATTACCCCTATTTATAATGACCACGGACGTGACCGGACCATTTGTTGCATTTGGAACAGCCACATGCTGGCCATCAGGTGACCAAGACATCCGGCGGAAGTAGGACGTGAGTGGCGACTTCTGGAACGGCTCCATAATAATCTGCTCCATCTGGAACTCGTAGTTTCCCGAAGAGAGATCGTTGAATTTCCTGTAATACCGGAAAATCCGCACCGTACGGTCATCGGAAGCCGTGGCAAAGAACTTGTTGGCTGGGTCAAACACCACACCCTTAACCATGGACTGGTGAATATCGTACCGCTTGATACGCTCGAAAGTGGCCCCATTCCATATAATGATGGAACGGTCAAGTCCAACTGTGATGAGAAGCAGCCCATCCGGTGACCAGCATATATCCTGAACGTCGTTATCATGAGCAACCAACCGTTTACGTACGGTCCAGTGCTCGACGTCCGCTTCGGCCTCGCCAAACTGTTTTGGTCTGGGAGCCAGCTCGTCATCTTTCTCCCATATCAATACAATTTTATCGTCGGAGCCCAGGGCCAAGAACCGGCCATCGGGGGAGAACTTCACGCTTGTTACTACACCGTTATGTCTATTCATGGACGCCAATGGTCTCTCCAATAGGCCCAGTGGCTCATCCATGCGACGCAGTAAGTTTTGGAACTCCGAGTTGCCATCAGCAAGTCCATCCACCGGTTTTTCCTGATACTTGATAATCGACTGGAGATCCCAGACCTTAACTTTACCGTCAAGCCCCCCAGATGCCAACTTTGTGCCAGATTTGTTGACGTCCAACGCGTAACATTCTAGTGTTTTGTTTTCGGCTAAACGAGTTAGTTATTTGCTTCATAAAAGGAGTGATTTGTGAATTTTCTTAGTTCCTTTTACCCTTTGGAAGCTGGGTGAAATTGAATGGATCCAAATCTCTTTAGTATTTGGCCCGCTGGTCAACAAATATATGTAACATACCTCGATGAGAGAGCCAGGGTAGCTTTAGGATCCTCATTGCGAAAAGTGCTGATTTGGTCTCTTTGTTGTTTCCGGATTGCTCTATGTGGCAGTCGTTGGTTATTGAGAAACTGTCTCAGTTGTATTGCGACTATTTTTCTGTCTCTTTTTGGGATTTTTACAGACTTCTGGACCTGTTTTACCGATACTCTTTTTGTCACAGTGAGCTGAATGGTGAGCCCTGGCCTACTTCTGGGGCCTCCATGTAGACAGGCATGTCTCCGCAATTCCATGGGACGAGGGTATGACAAGATAAAGCGGTGAAGTTTTTTTTTTTTTTTTCTTTTAAGAAAAACCTCTTTATGTCATAATTTTGATAGTGGATTTAGGATTTCTTTAATCTTGCTTCATTTGGGATTTGTATGGTGAATGGGCCATTTCGAACCCTACCATTATTGAGGCCTTGGCGGACGGATATTTTGGCTACATTGAGAATGTTTTGAATATGAAGTCAGCATGTCTTTGCTGGTTTTGACGAGGTGGTCTTTTGATGATATTTTTCAAGTCAAACCATTTTGACATAAGTTTTGGAGGCTTATCGAATAATCGAAATTATAGCAATGTTTTTTGTTTTGGAATAGTTTTATTTTCCCAAAATATCTGTCAGGATAAAAGGATTCATTCCCAGGAACCGAGTAAATTGCAAACTTGTGAAAAAAAAGAAATTTAGAAGAGGATAGTAATTTTTGGGAAACAGCAAGAAAAACAATTTGGAAGATTCAAAAACAGTATAATGAGTCAGAACAAGAAACAAGAAAAGGGACATCTGGGAACATACTTCGATGCCATTTGCCTGAACTGTCACCAGAGTGCGTGGCATGGGTGCAAAACTTTTAATTTTTCAAAAATATCCATAATCCACCAACAGTGTATGGAAGCAGATTTTTAATCATAAAGGCTCCTAAATTAAACGCCGTTTATTTAAAAAAAAATGTGAAATTTATTAAGTTCAGTGAGACATATTACATAGTAATTTACTTCATGGAGATAGTCTCAATTGATCACCACTCTTTCACTCTATATAACTGAAAAAGAACTTTTATATAATAAATAATGGTGAAATCCTATCAACATACTTTTAAAAACTCAACACATATCACAGTCACAACCACCTCCCAAAACTTGCTTGCAAAATGCAGTAACAATAATTGTCTCTTCGTTCTTCTCATTAATGAGATCTTTCCTTTTTAACCCACACTTTTGCCTTTTTCTGATTACAAGCCAAACTCAGCCTTCACAGCATCACCAAACTTCTCCAAGCCAATAACCAACTCATCCAATGGCACAGCAGCATAGGTACCTCTGAAGAAAATGCTGTTCTTGAGCAGTTCGTCAACAGGAACAGGGGCTTGGGCAGGCGAAGTTTGGCCCGTGGCCTTGAACCACGAGCCAGGAATCATCAAACATCCACGATCCAAGGCTGTTTCATAGACGCTAGTTTCCACAGCAATAGGGTCCTCACCAAACTCCTTGAACTTGGGGTGCTTGCTTGCGTCAAGGTGCACAACAAAGAACATGCCTGCGACTGGTGGCAAGATGGTCACCACCTCTTGTGGGAAGTACTTATACAAAGCGTCGATTGCAACGTCTCTCTTGTGAGTGTACTCAGCACGGATTCCAATCAACCAGTCCAAGTAACCCTTCTGGCCCCATCTCTGGAACAAACCGTTCAAAAGAGATTGGGTGAAACCAGACGCGTTTTGGATGGTGGTTTCATGCAAACGCACAATCCGCTCCAAGAGGTTTTTCTGACCAACCACCCATCCAAGACGGGCGCCTGGCGCAATGGTCTTCGACACCGAATCCAAACGGAGAACACGTCCATCAACATCCATGGAGATGTACGATGGGACCATGGCCTTGACGAACTCGTCATGTCCGTGCACGTGTTTTTGAGCACGGGCCTCCACGTCCCTGGTGTATGGCTCCATCTGCAAGAAGTAGTAAGGCTCATCCTCAACAATGATCAAGTCGTGCTTTTGGGCCAATTTGTAAACGGCGCGTCTTCTCTCACCACTAATGCAAGAGCCCGTTGGGTTTTGACCCGTACAAATGGTGTAAAGCATACGTGGCTTGTCACCCACCCAGTTGTCCAAGAGCTTCTCCAACGCAGAAGGCACAATACCCTCGGCGTCCATGACAACCGGGTATGTGGTGACGCCTTGTGCGTGTGCAGCCTCCATGGCGGAAGAGAAGGTGTGGTCCTCCACCAAAATCACGTCACCCCTTGTGGTGAAGGTACGCAAACAAGCGTCCCAAGCCTGTGTGTTACCGACATTGGTGATCAAATCCCAGTCTTGGTAAGGAACGTTGTGGATTTTATCCGTGTGTTCTTTCAAGAACCCGACAAGCTCGGTATGGCCCTCGGTGAATCCATACTGCAAGGACCGCGACAACTCAACGTCGCCAATGGAGCTGTCGTTGTCGGCTTTGCGTTTGTGCACCTCCACCACAGTCTTATCATCTTCAGTGATGCGTGCTCCACAGCCATTGGCAAAGGGAGCAGATGGAACATCCGCGGTAATCTTGTCAAACGGAAAATAGTCCGAAAGAGGTAAACCTCCCCCAAGGAACGTCATTCCAGGCTGGTTAAAGTACTTGAAAGCGCCTTTCAAGGATGATCCCTTACGGGACTTCGCCTCAACACTCAAGTGATGAGACAAATCTTTAGCAAATGGCTTAGACATATTGGACAAAAATTGAATAGAATGGTTTTAGAACACTGAGGAAATGAAATTTGTTCGAGAATCTAATAATATGATTCTGTGATATATATCGGTGTATTGATATCAGAAGGGAGCTGTATTGTCCTTTTTATTTTGAGGGGGATCGCCTGCTCTGGTAACGAACTTTCTTAAATATAATTAAAGAAGTAAGAATTGAAGAAATAAGGGAAATGGAAAAATCATGGGGAAATCCAGGGCCTTATAAAGTCCGCGATTTGGGCTGCACCATGCTCGGAGCTCGGGTTTCTGCATCGAGCATACGCGGCACCGATTACTCATCGGCGCCGGTGCTGTCGGAGTTCTGCCTGCCTGTATCGTTATCGCGAAACAGTCACTGGCGAGTGGGCCAAAAAGATTGGAAGCAGAATCACGGTGAAGAATCAGCAACTGTTGTTGGATCTGAAGGATGGGTAATTTGAAAAAAAAAAAAGAAAAGGTCGGCTAAAGTATGAATACTGCTAAAAAAAAATTGTATTAATTGAGCTTTTTTATATGTGATATGGACAGTGCAAGTGGATGTCTGGATGGGCATTGGGCGAGGGGAGATTATTGCAAATTCTGGTTTCTGGCCTCGTGTTCGCGGCCGACTTCGTGCTGTGCATGTTTGCTTATAGCCACGCACGACTATAGATGACCCTGATTATTTGTTTGCAACCTCATTAGACCGATAGGGTGTGACAGGTCTGACTTCACTATGTAGAACAGAAAGAATATCGAAGAATGACAGTGTCAGAAATGTAAATTTTCGGTTGCTAGGTCCACACTACCAGGAGCCACGCTCAAATGCTGCCTTCAGGTGAATCTACTCAAAAGGTGCTATCTCGAATCGTCTTTATTCATTATTGATTCTGAAAAAGTGCTCTCAAAACTGACTAAATGACTCACCATCTTCATAAGATGGTTACAGCACTCTTTTTTTAGTGATGTTATGCCTTACGTGGCACCGCAACTCGTAAACTAATCACACACCCCCAAAAGGGAAACTGGCGCGGAACTAGTTCAGATAGCGGGCTGCACGCTCTGCACGCTCTGCACGGTAACCACGGCATTTTATCCATAAGATAAGAAGGAATAAGGGAATATCAAGGGAATGTTTGGCCACAAAAGAGTCACCGATAGGAGTCACTTACTTTCTCAGGATTGAAGCTATCGAGTGTGTTGCTTTAGTGAATTGTCCTTATTTTGGAAAATCCATGGCCCCGTTTTCGTTGTGTTTGCTGGTGTGGGACAATGTGTCGAGATGCCAGCAATTGATTACCCTCTTAGTTTATTGAGTCGCGGATATTTGGGAAACTTGCTTTTTAGATTCAAACAATTTGTATTTTCACCCGGCTTGATATTGCATTGACGATAACTTTGTAAGTTCTACGTTATCCTAAAATAATTTCCTTCCTGGTTTAAAGAGGGCTTGAATGTTCAAATTATCCTTGCTGATTATACGGGACTCAAAATGTTGGCCCGACAATCTAGTACATCTTTGGATGACACGGCAACTTCTCAAGTTTCGCAACCTATGTTTTCTTCAGCAACATAAGATCAATAATGGTTGAGATGTCTTTGCAGGGTCCATAATTTCGATGCTTTCCCAAATCCGAGAGTGATTTCGAATGAATTATCGATCTTTCCATCTCATAGATATTTCTCTTTTCTGGATTCGTTGAACATTCTTTTTTATCCTTTCACCCAGTAACGAATAGCTCGCCTGCCTTAACCTGCAATTCAGTCTCACACCTAATTCCCTATAATTGTAAATAGATCTTCCTCGAATGTATGACTGAAACGAATTCCACCTGAACCTAACTATCTTCTCAACATACACGTGGACATAAATTTCATCATCTGCAAATGAGATTTTATTTAGCTTTGCATTTTATCTTATTGATGCATCGGTCAACCTTCGAGTCTGCACCATACTTTCTTTGCCTTGATATAAATTCACTACCTTTTCCGACTTCTTTCACCCGATAGAGCTTGGATGATGCATCTAAACCCAAGAAAATGTTTACTATATTATTTAGTCCAGTACACATCATCAACTGTCCGAGAAGATGCATGATGATAAACCGTGTGAATCTAGAAGGATTTTTCGAATCTTTTATCAGACAGAACATGCTTCCATCAGGATCATCAGTTCACAGGGGAATAACTTCTCTTAACACATGCCTAGTTAATTAATGTTTTTCTTTCTCGTTTCCAGTACCAAAAAACCCTTTTATTCATTTACCAATTTCCAAAGCATTTCTTTCCAGTGAGTAATTCAGAACGGCCACAATAATTTATTTTCATCAAGAATATTCACCTGCCTGTTCTACCCCTCTTTATGTATTTTCCCATATACCAATTCCTAGATTTGGAGGCACATAATTACATGCCCAACCCTTCTGGTATATAACTATAGTTTGTTTGGGCGTATTGAATGAATCAGCTTCGCATACCTTTGAGTGATTTAGAGCATGCGATTCCACCTTTACATACTTCTTAAGTTATATTTATCTATATGAATTGGAGCTCTATGAGACATCGCTCGATAAAATTTACTTGATGATTGATAGTATTCTGTCAAACCGCTGAGATCATATGACAAATTAGACTCTATACATAATAAGAAACAGCGTCTCTTGACAAATTGGAGATAACAACTCAGAAAGAGCATTTCTTTTTAAATGTATATTTCACCTAGTTTAGTGCGCTCTTTGTTGCACTTCACACTCCATTTCATTTTGAAATAGTTCATTGTCATTGAAATAAATATATACGCGTCTGGTGGTTGGCCCCGGGGTAATCATATGGAAGGTGGTCTGGAACTAAAGATACAACGGCAGAAATTATTTACTCGATGACGAAAAGCGTTAAGATTTGCTTCGGAATCATGTCCCAAATAACTTGCGCGCGCTGAAAACATGTACTATTAATGATTATAAGGTCTTTAGATGAATTGAAATTATCCCCGCAAGATGAAAGCAACGAAGAAATATGTCAGTCTTCATTCAGCTCACTTCCAAACCCATCCGTTGAACACTCTTTATCTTAATTGCAGAAATGCGTCCATTAGCACAGATGAAGCAGGCTCGTTATTTCTGTTCTTTTCAAAAACGTTCCAGAACCGTAGTGTCTCATCCCCGGCCCCTGTGACAATTGTTTCTCCATCTGGCGAGAGCGAGAGGTAAAGAACACGGTATGTATGGCCCGTCAACTGGGCAACCTGCTGCATTGACGGGTACTTCCACACGATGATTTGGTTTCGGGAAAATCCATGGGTCGAAACAATCTCGTTTGAGTTTTTCGACCAAATTAAGTTACACACCTGGGATCCAGTTTCCACGTTGTTGACACGATTTCCTGTGAGTGTGTTCCAAACCTTAATGGTTTTGTCTGCTGTTCCACCACCAGAGGCCAAGATACCACGTTGGTGAGGAGACCACGCAATGGCCTTGACAGCAGCATTATGTTCGGTGAACAGATGAAGCGGTTTGGGGTTTAACCCATCCCAAACAAACAAGTTGTTATCATTACCTCCACTGGCCAACTTGTTCTCCTCAACGTTCCAGCTCAAACCACACACCTCCTGTTTGTGTGAGTCGAAGCTGTTGATGTAGTGGCTCTGGACACGAACGTCACGATTATAGATGGTCCTGTCACGCGATCCACTCGATAGGATGTGTTCATTCCAGGCCAATGAGCTCACCCGGAGCTTATGGCCTGTCATTGTTCGCACGCATTTCATTTTGGTGGCATCCCAGATCTCTACCAAACCTTTCAGTGTTCCAAGAGCCAAGTGGGTGCCGGTACCGATCCAACTTAATGAAGTGACTTTGTCTTTATTCTCAAGCATACAAAGCCGCTCTACCAGCTGTGTCAGTCCATCCCAGAGGTACACCGAGTCACCCAAACCAACTGCCAATACATCCTGCAGCCCCCAATCGACAAGATTGAGGTAAAAGTCATCGGACAATTCGGGTGCATCAAGCACACGATATGGTACTTTGGAGATCAGGCGGGGCTTTTTCTGCGGGCTCAACAAGAACTTCTGCGAATCCAGGCGAACAGGAGAAAGAGAGAATAATTCCTGCTGCAAGTCCCGCGAGATTGGGCGCGTCTTGCTGGGCAGCTGGTAAGTGAACAAATTAGTTTTCAGCCGCGGCGTTCCAGCGACTCCAGAGTCGCTAATTGGTGGCGGTGTCGTGCGGCCCGATGCAGCTGAAGTGATGGTTGTGGAACGGGCATTGGCCAGGCGAATTCCCGTCGGCGTTTCGGCGTTGGGAGCATGCAAAGAGTCTCTCGCCCGGCCATTTGCAGAGCGCGAAAGGTCAGCAGTAGCCATGGGTACATTGTCTCCAAAGAGCTCGGCTTTAAGGACACTAGAAAAGTTGCGGTTAGCCTCCTCCTCTTTACGGAGCTCGATCTCATTAGGGGATGGTTCATCGTGCCCGTTCGCATGTCCTCTTGGGGTTCCACGGTTATTTCTTAGATCGGGCACAACCTCTTGGTTAGACAAGCTGAAGGCCGCTTGAAGATCAATTCCGGTACGGTTCGGAATGTACCGGTCACTGAAGAGCGAGCGCCCGTTTGCACGGCGCCGGGGCGAGGCCGAGGAAGGTGAGTATGCGGGGTAGTTATCTCCCGGTTTGGGAGGCGACATGCTACGTGTGGACCGTGACGGCGATCGCGGCGTTTCCATGTAGATGCCGTTCAGGGTACGGTTACTGGCGGGAGCGGGCGTGGGCGACGCTGTAGGGCGATCTGAAGAGAGTCCTTTCGACATTTGATGTTGGAATTATGAGGAGTAAGTCTTTGAAGGAGGTAAATTTGAGGAGCAAAAGTTTCGTGATTATCTTTGTTGGCGGCTGGTTTCCTTTCTTCTGCGCTTGTTGTAGGTGTTAGGTGCTTTGGTGTGGGTGGATTCAAATGGATTCTATAACCCCAGATGGAAGTTTGATATTAGTAAGATTCGAGCGCAAGGGGGGTCAGATGTCTATGTGGCAATATGTTTGGGCCAGTGTTTGGAGCAGATATGTTCCAGGACTTGGTATATACGTGGAAGGTCAATGTTCCTGGAGCAGTTCGTGGATGATGTATGGGGAACCACTTGGAAGTATTATGCGAAAGGTAGTTGCGGAATCTGGAGTGTCTTGATATTCTTCGAGGGTTGGGTTGGTTATTTATTACCAGAGCAGATAGTGCCAGGGTTCACAAACCGCACGCGTGTAAGTGGTGACGAGTGATTGTCGAACAAAGGGGAAAACGACACCTATTAAAAGCAGCGGTTGAGGCAAGAAGTGGGATTCTTTTCTTTCGTGGTTTGTGGCCGCCGTCTTAGTTGAGTGTGTAAAGAGGTAGCCGGGGTGTGTAGTGCAGATAGAGGTGTCCCAGCGGGCCAAGGTCGCGAGCCATGGTGGTAATGTGGGTAGGCGAATCGCGAGAAGAAGGAGATAACTAAAGAAGAATACCAGGCAGAAAAGAGGAAAGCCGTGTGGGAAAATGATGTCACATATAGAGGGAGAAGGGAGTGTATGGTTTAAATAGGAATCTAGGGAGTCGGTCAAAAAAAAAAAAAAAAACGTAAATGATGGAATGGTGTTTTGTTGCGGTATCATATGATGGTGACTGTATGCCATGCGGCGTGGTGATCTGGCTTGTATATATTTCGCGAGGCGTGTTTCAATTGCGCGTATCTTGAAACACTTTTAGCATTT
>BIMT01000048.1:0-107509 GCA_005406065.1 Metschnikowia sp. JCM 33374
GAGATACGACTTTTTTCATGAGAATCAAACCTAGTTTGAAGAGAAATACTTATTCATTAACTCTTCTAAAAATTTAATTATAACTAAAATTTCATATCAATGATACTTAATAGCTGGATAGATCCGGCCACCCCACTTGGACAGGTGGCCGCCCCGCGAACACGTTACTCTGGGTGTGCATGTATCCACCACCCGTGCTAAAGGTCCCTTATAAGTTGTCGAGACCGCGCCGCCACAACTTTCACGCCACGCTTTTTCTTAGTGACAAGAAATCAATGATGAAGACATTTTTTATCCTTTCGATTATCGTTTCGCTCTTTGCGTTTTTCAGAGTGACGTCGGCCAAGACCACCCTCGAGGAGAACCCACCAATCACCCATAAAGTGTACTTCGACATTGAACAGGATGGTGAGAGCCTTGGCAGAATCACCATCGGTTTGTTCGGTACGATCGTGCCTAAGACCGCGGAGAACTTCAGAAAATTGACAGTCTCGGATGACTCCAGTTTTGGATACAAGGGATCGATTTTCCACAGAGTCATTCCTGACTTTATGATCCAGAGGAGGTGACTTCACGAACAGGGATGGCACTGGCGGTAAGTCGATCTACGGTAACAAGTTCAATGACGAGAACTTCACGTTGAAGCACGACAGAAAGTACAGATTATCTATGGCCAATGCAGGCAAGAACACCAACGGTTCTCAATTCTTCATCACCACCGTCGTCACCCCTTGGTTGAACGGGCACCACGTTGTGTTTGGTGAGGTTGTGGATGGCTTTGAAGTTGTCGACAAGATCGAGAAGGCAAAGACCAACCGTGGTGACAGACCAGCCAAGGAAATCAAGATTGCTGCTACCGGCGAGTTGCCAGTGGAGTCCCCTAAGAAGGCCATTGCAGATGAGCTTTGAAAAGGAGGCTCTAGAGTTTCGAATGACAAACTTTAGAGTTTCTAACACAAGCTTTGGAGTTAACTTCAAAGGTGTGAGAAGAGGATCTAGATATATGCTTTTTATAGAAGCTAAATATTAAGGTGTCCTTTAACAGATATTATTCAATCGTCGTCGTCGTCCAAGTTTAACTTAAGGCCAAGCTGCTCGACGGTACTACCTTTACCATATAGCGGAATATCGTCAAGATAAATGCTTTTATCATTATTCGTCGACGCGACAACATTGTTGAGTAGATTATCGAATGCAGTAGCCAGGATCTCAGTAGAAGCCCCTCCCGAGGACTCCCCCATAGCCCCAGACAGTCCCACGTCAGTGGCACCTGTGGTTTGCGCCACGGTACCTGGGTTAGATCCGGTGATGGGCGTGCTGACGTACCCGGCAGTACCTGCCGAAGTTTGCGCCAGTTTACCAGCAGAAGAAGAGGCGCCATTACCTCCATTTTCGGCGTTTTCGCTGGGATAAGTATGGCCGCCCTCGCTAATACTGAAATGGGTCATGTTGTTCAATAAAGATATAGACAGTTTCATCGAAAGCACCGTAGATAGAAGTCGAGCTGAAAGTACATCGTATATTTTCGGACTCTGGTACACGTTGGCACCAATTATATAATAGTCTTGTTCAGCAACGGCATTGTGAGGGTCAATGCGACGCTGTTTCCGGATGACCCAGAAATCCGGTTCCCGTATAAACTTCACAACAAACTCTGTGCCCACCATCTCCGTCAACCGCGTCTCAAAGTACTTCTGTGGATGGATATTTGGCGGGATTTGCTGGAACTGGAATTGCATTCGTAGCACCTGATTATTGGATGTACGGTCATAGAATGGCGATTCCGAGAAGTAGTCAAGCACGTTACCCGTATGTAAGCCAAACTGCTGGATCCACTCGGGACTCTTCCACTGGATTTCGTCTAATGGCTCAGCAGACATTGTATCGGGGGCTTGAGTTTTGAGTGGAGTTGTTTAAATATGTGAAATGGCGAGTACGATATTCATCGCTCAGAGAGAGAACGACAGACGCATCAGGTGGGGTGCCTGCAGAGTGGGGCCCATTGTTCTGGTACTGCTAGAAGCACCTGAACACGCCAACATAGACAGTAAAAAGATTGTGGTTGAATCGAGCGATAAGAGGGGTTTCTGAATTTCTTCATCCAGTGGTTAATTTCGTTCTTTTTCTTTTTTTCCTTTCCTTTGGTTATAGTGTTGTGGGAAAGTGATTCTCATATATGGCTAATTTCGCGGGGCAGGCTTTGGTAATGGTGGTGATGGTCGTTCATGCGATTGATTCAAGTCTTATTTATTACTAGGTCATTTCATCAATCTTGTTGTTTGGAATCACTTGGTACGAAAATTAACTGATTGCAGACCCAAAGTCTGGTCCCAAGTGGGACTCAAGTGACGTGCCCATACACAGTTTAGAGGAGTCAATGAAGTCCATTCCAAAAGACTACATGTATGCATCATGATCAAAGACCAGGGTGCAATATCCAATATCCAATATATATACTGTTGGATTTTTTTACTTTCTTTCACGCAGGTCTGATATTTTCTTTTCTTTTCTTTTCTTTTTTTTCTTTCCAATTCCACTGTTATCTATTTAAAGGTTCTCTGAAGTATTGAACTTAGCCAATTCCTCGCGCAACCATGCGGCTTCTTTGGCCATCTCTTCGTCGCCGCGTGGATGCCTATCTTCATCCGGAGTCGATATGAAACCCGGGGAGTTCTGAAATTTGGCCTTTCTAGCAAAGAAATCCTCATAAGCTGCAACTAAGTCCAGCTTCTCGAGCTGTTTATGAATGCTATCGTCGTGCTCATCGTTCTTGAACCGAGGAATTATGTGCGTGTGGAGGTGCGGCACCGACTGGCCGGACTCTGGTCCATCCTGAATGGCCAAATTAAGTGCATCGGCTTTGTAAACACGGCTGATGAGTCCTTGAACAATTTGTAGCGATTTCATATAGTCCTGTCCCTCGGCAGGGGTCAAATCACCAAAACGAAGCACGCTTGTACGGAGTGGAACCACAAGTACGTGTCCTGGAGCCAAAGGCTTGAGGTTGACAAGAGCATAGGTGTGGCTCGACTTGAAAAACACTTGCGAGTCGACTGCGAACTTATAAAATAACACAGATTCCTTCATTGTGGGTGGTCAATTGACGTGTGTATGTGAGGGAGATTTTTGTTTTTGTTTTGGTTGTTGAGCTTTTTATCAACCTGGTGGTGAGGCCTCGGTGAGGTTCGTGGTAGTGAGGTTATATGTAAGGTTGCATTCGCGGTGGTGTAAGCAACCGTGCACTTGAATAGTATCGCTTACCAGAACAGAGGTGACAGGGTACATGGAGAGAAAGAGGACAAAAGAAAAAGATAGGAGTTCTGAATCCCAAAAGAAGAATATAGATGGTGAATTTTTTAGCATATGAATCTTATGGTTGATGCATACATTGCATGCATTGCTGCTCATGGTAACTATGGGGTATATGTCGTTCCGTAATACCCTCAGCCAAGTGAAACACGTGTCTTATAATTGAACAATTTTCTTAATCTGGTCAATTCATCGCAATACACTCTTAAGCAGGAAGCAATATGAGCTGAAATCCATAAAGCAGTTTTCATGAAACGAAATTAGACCTCTAATCAATAGGCATTGACGTGATTGGCATCCGTGCATGAAGCCCAGAATGGAGGGACGATAAGCGTGGAAGCAGTCTCGGATCCCGGTTAACTTAGGGACAGTTTTCCAGAATTCTTTCTTTTATTACACTACTGGATCGACACGATCAATTGCTCATCTAGGAATTATCAAGCGTGGTTTCTTTTTCGCAACCCAAAAAGCACTACAAGCTTATTGTAATATATCATCTTTTATTGTTTTTTGAAACCGATATAACTGTCTATAAAATGCAACAAGCGGCTCCCGGAGCAGTAAGAATAAACACTTCATAGATGGCCATCAATAAAGTAGAAACCTCCGTGTAGTTAGCAGGAAATTTACTTGTTAACCTTACCGAAGTACTCCTTGGAGTTGTCAACGGTTGGCTTGATGGTCTCGGCACCCTCTTGCCAGTTAGCAGGGCAAACCTCACCGTACTTCTCGGTGAATTGGAAAGCATCAACCAATCTCAAGGACTCGTCGACGGATCTACCGACAGGCAAGTCGTTGATGGTGATTTGTCTCAAGGTACCCTTAGGGTCAATCAAGAAGATACCTCTCAAGGCAATACCCTCCTCCTCGATCAAGACACCGTAGTCTCTGGACAAGGAGTGGTTGGTGTCAGCAATCAATGGAATGTTGACTGGGCCCAAGCCACCGTCCTTTCTGGCGACGTTGGTCCAGGCCAACAAGGAGTACTCAGAGTCGGTAGAAGCGAACAAGACCTCGACGTCCTTGTCAGCGAACTTCTTGACAGCGTCAGAGTAAGCAATGATCTCAGTTGGGCAAACGAAAGTGAAGGCCAATGGGATGAAGGCCAACAAGACCCACTTACCCTTGTATTGCTCCAAGGAGACTTCCTCGAAAACACCATCGACGACGGCGGTCTTCTTGAAGGATGGGGCTGGCTTTTGGATAACGGCAGACATTGTTTTTGTGATTGCTTTTTGTGTGGGTTGATGAAATCTAATTGAAATCTATGGATCTGGAAATTGATTGAGGGGGAGAAATGCCACAGTATTTATATTCTCACCTTTAGTCAGCGACCCAGATCTAGACGGGCCGCTTTTCTTACCGCATTGAGACCACTGCGGCACTGCGTGCAGGAGGCCCGACAAATTGCCTCGGGGGCCAAGTCACCATATCTGATTAAGAGTTGTGGTTATAGCAATAATTCAGCGGGATTATCTGTCTATTTTTCGGTAAAGTATGGTCAATTGGATTTTTTATTTCAAGTACCTAAGCTATATATACTTTTTGGTCGATTTTAAAGAAATTATCCCCAGGTTTTGGTGTGGATTCCACCCGTCACCAGGTTATTGAGCCACAGTTTTCCGCCCGCTATGAACTACCTGTATGGCCGGTTCGTCAGCAGATTTGATAACCACGTTCACCACGGGGGGCCGCTTAGTGAGCTGAGAAGTCTGGACTCTGGATCTCGCGTTACGTAATTGGAATGCTGGTGCGTTCTACAACGTTTTTTTTTTTTTTTATCGTGCTAATGTTTTGATGTACATTATAACCTCCTTCCAATTTTCTTTGGCATTCCATAATATTGTGGCCTGAAAGAAAAAAAAAATACATTTCATCGTCTACTGTAGTTTCAGGTAAAGCAGGACCAGCTGTTCTTTCGTATTTACATTCTCACAGTTCAGGTTTATTACTCAGTCATAGATTTCTTGCTCTCGGACTTGGACATATTTCGGCCTTGCTGCTGATAAATGTTGGGGCCTGTGCCTTATCTAGATTTCAGATCTTGCATTCTTTTTTCTCAACAATTGTATGAATATTGTTTATTAGATACTTTTTTTAGAAAAGCTTGGTCTCTGGACCTTTGTTTACATTTTATCTGTTTCCGATTTTTATTTCCCCGGGGCTCTGGACATTGAAATTCTGACAAAACTACTGGTACTTGCTCCTGGGGCCTTCTCCTTATGCGCTTACCATGATTGGAAGCCTCACATCTTGACTGACATCAGGCCGCAGGAAGTGTTCGCCGGCCAGGCAGCGAGGGCCAATTTTGCAGTTGAGCGAGCCGGTTTTCACCCGACAAAAGCGTGTAATCCCGTTGCTTTTGGGGGATTTACCTTTACAGATAAATTTAGCGAAAAATTTCGAAGTTTTGTTTTTACTGAGACTGGCGAACATTTTCAAAAGCTAGTCTTGGAACTACGTTCTATGGTGGTGCCATTCTTGCTTTCTTGCTGCCTGTGTGGTGCCAGACATGTTTTCTTTTTTGGGCCTTGTTCCACGAAATTCCATGGACGTGCGCGGCTTAAGCACGTCTCCGGCGGCGGACTCGGAACAGTTGCGGTATTATGGCTATTCATTCCAGGCCACGTGAAAACCGAGCAATCAATATTTCTTGAGGACGGTCAATTAACTCTCATGAAGATCATTTTCCAACAATGAGGAATCTATAGCTGTGGCAAGTTTTCAAAGCCCATCAACTGAGTGTGCGTCTAGTATTTGACCACAAATGCTTGTAAGGTACAACGCCAAGGAATGCCACGTTTTACATTTCTTCTTATGTTTTAGAGGTTTATTTTACTAAAAACAAGGGATCAGGAGGGAAAAGTAACGGAATACGCTTCACCTGCTGATTTTTTTAATGGTGTTGACGAGCTCGCTATTTGCCATGAGCCGACTATGTTTTAGAAGCTCTATGCTAAACCGCGTCTGAGACACACTAGTCCAACCACGGAAAGTTTTCCGGGGCAACTCGTGGGTGGTGCAGGAAACACGACGAAATCAGTACACCTACAACCGTCAGAGGATAATCCCAAGAATAATCCTGGAAAGGGTTTGAAGAATATGTTTTAGGGTGTTGGCGTCTTTTTTTTTTAGGTTTTCTAGAACTTCTATGTTTCGTGGGCTTTGTAATACTTTTGAAGTCTAATAGTTGCTCATATACTTTAGTACTAATTCTCACACCCTGTAATGGCTATCAGGCTCGAAGAGCATGCTTGTACGTTAATATAGTATGCTTTCGAAAAAGGGTTCGATCTTAGAACTTAAATATTTAAATGTTGTCCGAGATCTTAATATCCATTTTTTTTTTTAAAAAAAGGAAGTGTGCTGTTGCTGCACTCGTGGCGCCCGGAAGCTGGAACACTCACCTCTTTATAAATAGCAGCACACGTGACCGCACCTCACGTGTCGCGTATCAAAAGGCCACATACCGATCACCCCAGCAAGATACTCTAACATCATCTTTCGGCGAATATTCTTGCAAAAATATTGTTCAAAATGGAAAAATTAGGGTTTCACAAGGTTAGCAATAACCCGAAACCGGGAAACGTTGCAATCACCCACAATCAGACGATTGGCAAGCCACCCGTGGTGCCATATTTCAAGAAGCAGTTGAAAATCGATATCGCTCCATCAAACCTGGTGGCATTAGCCAACTTAATTGCCGTTAACCCAGCAGATTTCCCTGAAATAAACGAGAGAGACAATATCATCATAGACGGGCTCTTCGTGTATGGAATCACCAAAGATCCCTCGATGAAACCAGGTACGCTTGGGTTGGCCGGAAACCTCCGTCAGTGGTGCAAGACGTCTTTGGGGCAGATGGTCGACGTCGAGTCCTACAACATCTTCGATCGCAGCCCAGACAACACCCATTACTTGGGTGAGGTTGATTTCTTGGTAGATTACAGAAACGCGTCAAAGGGTACTCCGGCGACGATTAGCGAGGACGACCTTATCAATGTTTTCCTTGCGAACTATGAGAACCAGATCTTGCAGCCTTCACAACCTGTGGTGATGGACTACAAGGGAAAGATCTTGTCTGTTTTTGTGTACGCGTGTCAAGTGATTAACTTGAGCCAGATCGGTGAGCCTACCAGGGAAATGTCCCAGGACATCGCCACTAAGGGTATCTTGATGAAAGGTGGAACCTCGATCAATTTCTTCCCTGCAGAAAACTCTTTGATCAAATTGCAAAAGAAACAGGGCGGTAAATCGTCTGCAATGATCAATAAGCCAAGAGCAAACCCCATCATAAACCCTGACTTCAAGTTGGAAAACTTGGGCATTGGTGGCTTGGACAACGAGTTCCAGCAGATCTTCCGTAGAGCTTTTGCCTCGCGGATTATTTCCCCAGATTTGGTCGATAAGCTAGGATTACGTCACGTCAAGGGTTTGTTGTTATTTGGTCCTCCGGGAACAGGTAAGACATTGATCGCTCGACAGATCGGTAAGATGTTGAACGTGAAGGAGCCAAAGGTGGTCAATGGTCCAGAAATGCTCTCGAAGTATGTTGGTTCTTCAGAGGAAAACATTAGAAACTTGTTTAAGGACGCAGAAGCTGAATACAAAGCAAAGGGTGAAAACTCTCTGTTGCACATTATCATTTTCGATGAATTGGACTCTGTCTTCAAGCAAAGAGGAGGCGGCAGGAGTGACGGAACCGGTGTCGGTGACAATGTCGTCAATCAACTCTTGGCCAAAATGGATGGTGTTGATCAGCTCAACAATATCTTGATTATTGGTATGACAAACAGATTGGACTTGATCGATAATGCCTTATTACGTCCTGGTCGTTTTGAGATCCAGATCGAAATCTCTCTTCCTGATGAAAAAGGACGTAAGGAGATTTTGTTAATCCATACCAAGAAGATGGCCGATAACAACATCTTAGGTAGCGATGTGGATTTCGATGAGTTGGCTTCTCTCACGAAGAATTTTACCGGTGCAGAGCTCGAAGGTCTCTGTAACTCTGCATCTTCGTTTGCAATTAATCAGTTCACGAAAAGCGAAAATATTGCTAAGGTCGATGAAAACATCGCCAAAATGAAGTTGACAAGGAACGACTTTTTGTTGGCGCTCAATGAAGTCAAGCCAGCGTTTGGTGTCAATGAGGAAGACTTGAACCTGAACTTTCCTTATGGAATTATTGAATATAATCAAAGGATCCATTCGGTGTTTGAGAAGTTGACCTCCTACATCGAACAGGTCAAGCATTCAGATACCGAGCGTCTCATCAGTGTCTTGTTGCACGGAGAGCCCGGAGTTGGAAAGACAGCTATTTCTTCGATGCTTGCCTTGAACTCGGAATTCCCGTTCATTAAAATGCTCAGTGCCGAAAGCTTGGTCGGTATGTCGGAAGCCATGAAGATGACCACAATCGACAACGTTTTCCGTGATGTTTACAAGTCTCCATTGAACGTTCTCGTAATCGATAAAATTGAAACGTTGATTAACTACGTGCCTATTGGCCCCCGCTTCTCGAACGAAATCTTACAGATGTTGATCGTGAACTTGAACAAGAAACCACCTCATGGCAGAAGATTACTCATCATTGGTACCACGTCGCAGTATTCAGTGTTGAAGCACATGAGCTTGGTGGAGAACTTTACCAAGACCATTGAGTTGAAGAAAGTCCAGCACCTTGATGAAGTCAGTGTCATCTTGGACAAATTGCAATTCATGGATGGAAATCTGCGGAAAGCTATTTTACAACAACTTTCAACCTGCGGCGACGGTACAATTGACCTTAGCATAAAGAAATTAATCCAAGTGTTGATGAACTGCAAGTACCTCAAGGCAGATGTGAATGTGGTAGTGGAGAATATTTTGGAGGCACAGGTTGCGTAATTTTACGGTGCCTTACCGTAAAATATTGCCCAGCCGTCACGTGGGTGGAGGAATGTCTCAAGTGGGGCTCCAGTTACACCAACTACCAACCAGCGTAAACGCACGATTGGCGCGGCGGCGTAATTTGAAACAGCCCCATTAAGTGTCAGGAGAATTACAACCATGTATCACAGGTGGGCGCTGGCTCCCCTCTTCTGTGTCATGTCACGGGCGACTTAGGCGAGGCTGAACATATGGCTGGGGCTGAACACAAGGCTGAGGCTTAGAGTTTATGTCTATTTGGATCTAGAACTTTTAAGGTATGTACTATGTTCCATTTCCACCGCTGCTTTATGACACCTGCTTTTTTTATGTTCAGATACTCCTTTGTGTGTTCAAACGCGGGCACTTTATATACCAACAAAATACAAAAAAATATGGAAAGAATGAATTACAAAACCAATCGATATCCAATAGACTCACATGTTGACAATTTCCAAATGATAGGTGAAAAGTGTGAAGTGGAGGCTTGTTGGAATGTGAAATGCAATCGAGCTTCCCCTCTGACACATGAAAGCGCATTTTGGCGCATGTCTCGCATACGCAAGTTTCCAACCGCCCTAATTTTTGATTTTTGATTTTTCTTGGCTTCCCTTTTTGCTCTCCCCAGTCTACGTCATGTTGGATGCATGAATATTTTCTATCCCTATAATTAAATGGCATTTTTTTCATCACAGTTAAAAACCATGTATGATATGATTTATTCAGAACTTGTCTCTGGGGCCCTGTTAAAAGCAAAAAAACCATTCATTTAAACGCGTTTTTTTCTTCCACCGTCCACCCCAAATACATCTTGTTTTGACGTAATTATCGCCCTTCTGTTTAATACCTCAGTGTTTATTTTGGATCTTCAGATGATAAATAGACATTAGCGACAGCTGGCGTAAACGCGTTTTTGGCCCGCTACGACACCCACAGAGTGAGACACCACATAAACGGCAGCTTGAATGAAGGCGTGTCCTCTGAAAAAATTCAATTGTTCTTTACATATTTTATCGTATGTCGTTTAATTTTCTTTTTCTTTTAGTTTCTTTTTATTACCCCAAGAAATCTTTCTTGTATTTCTGATTTCGGCTCTTCATGGTTGGGTCCAGGATTCGGGGTCCTCGAGAGTCATTCATTTGGCCTATGCATTGACTTGTAAGAGGTTAAACACCCCCAAAAAAAAAAAAAAAAAAAAAAAAAAAAAGAATAACACCACTTACCCCGCAAAACAAAGAGCTCAAAATGTTCTCATTATTTTCAGATCTTGATATGTATATATATACTGACAGATTCCACCAAAAACTTTCTTTGTTTCTATCTTTTGACCTGATCTGACATTAATTTTTTGCTGATTTTTTTTTATCAAATACACCAATTCTTTTTTTTAATTGCTGGATATCTTATTCCAGAAACTTTTGACTGATTGCAGCTACAATTACTCACTTTTGTTCTAATTACGCTGATAATTTCTGAGGCGAGAGTCTGCACTCAACTCGGGCTCCGCTTCAAGAAGTCTTACTCAGTATTCGCACGATTGAAAACTGCCTGCTAATCGAAAATCTTTTAATTTTGAGTTTTTCGCAGCCAAAAAAAAAAAGAGGGAAATAGAAAAAGTCATGCTTCCTTATGGACAAATTTTGCTTCCATCGTCGCCATTTTCCTCTATCAATAGTTCATGGGATGAGGCATTAGCTAATTATTTTGTCGTTGACCGTGGTCTTATTTGTCCCGGTAGTATTCTTAAAGAATATACCTCAAGGACAGAAGAAGTATTGCCCATGCCCATATCCATGGCAAGACAGGTACCAGATTCGCCCCTAATTAAGCAGGATTCGGACTGCGGATACTCACTGCCCGACTACACCTACACTTCCTCAAACGAAAACTACTTCGTCACACAGGCAGACCGACAGGTTTTGGCCACACCCAAACTTTTTAGCTGGGATTTATTCATTGACGAAATTTCCGATCCCAATTCAGTTAAAAGCGAACTACAATTGCCCGTGGAACTTGAAGAGCTTTATAGACCTATCCCACAAAGCTTATTTCCACAAATAAACTCAACCGAAAATGGCTTTGTGAGTATTTTGAAGCCAATCCCACAACGTCATTTTGACTCTATGACTAATGCGCCACACGTCACGCAAAAGCTACTGATATCGGAGGATACGAATAGACCGCAAATTCCACAGAAAAAACAACTCTTTGTATCACTTCGTTTCATGGCATACAAACCTTTTTTGGCTGTGGTACAAATGAGTGGACCAGAGAAGGAATACAAGCTTCCAATCTTCAAACAGTTGAAGTCATTCGAGTTTATGTTGGCCTCGGGTAAGTACACTATCAAAGCAAGTTCCAAAAGTGGCACCAATGCAAATCTTTTGCTGTCGGGATCAAGAAAGCGTTATGCATCACGGTTGACTCTTAGTCAATTGGCTTATGTATTGGGTGTTCAATACTTTGACATGTCGTTGGTCAAGGACATCGAAAGCATTATTCTTGAGATGTGCGACCAGTTGTGTGGCTTGAAGATCGGGGAAAGTTCTTGGAGTAGAAGCATTCCAAGGACTTTGAGGAAGGCATCGGTCACCAAAGTTCATAGCTTCGCCAAGCTTTTCTTTCCATCTTTCACCATGGAAACCATTCAAACTATCATTAAACGGGGGGCATATTCGCGTACCCAAGATTTCTTAAGACGGAAGAGAAGAAGAGCAAGAAAATTTTCTGCTGACAAGAAGGTGTCCAGTGAACCCAAAACAAAGAAGTAAATAATTTAACGACGTAATGATAAAAATTAAAAAAAAAAAAATGGTGGTACGGGAATCGAACCCATGTCTAATGCTTGGAAGGCATTAATGCTAGCCATTACACCAACCACCCTCTTGTTGTGAAAAAAAATGATTTGCGCGCATACATACAAAAAAGTATCATTAGGATTTAGGGATCTTATCTTTGGGACTATGGGCTATGAATGGAAAAAAAAGGCTTTAATTTTATTTGGAAAAAATAACTTAGATATCAAGAGATGGACATTGCACAGAGCTTCAAAAATCTCTTTACATCCACCAACAGAAGTCAAACAAAAAAAAATAGCATCTTCAGTCAAGAAACGCCCGAAAATCAACTGTGCAGGATTTTGCACCCAAAAATTGCGATAAGAAAAAAATCTTGAGACTATGCGCAGAAAATTAGACGGGAATTCTTGGCACTGAATGCCTTCTTTTTTGATCCTTTGATTCTTTAGTGACTGAGAAATATGTCTTATTGAATAGTAAAACAGAAAAGTGATTAACACGTTAAGGAAAAGCATATAAAGGTCCATAGAAAAACCTTTAAATGGATTCCAGCTTCAGATCACATGTTACAACTCAGATTAGTCAATAAACACACGCGAGACACATTAGTAGTTAATCATTTTGAAAGTGTCTTCTCAAACACAATCTTTCCCCTGAAAGCACACGTGATCACCGAGTCTGTCCATAAGAAGCGTTGAACATAGGCTATTTACATAGGAATTTCTTTATACTCAAGTAAAGATTTAAAGAAGGCGATTTTCTGCAAGTCTATATTATCAAGGGCTTTCATTCGTGGAAGTAGCAAAGTTCTGATATAAGGCGTAGTTTCTTAGGTGGTTACTCTTTGATTTTACTTTTATTCTGATGAATTCAAGAACTCCCAGTCTTCTAAAACCAAATATCCGAATGCGGAGTCAAGACCATATTGCTGGTTAAATAATTGACTAGTGTTGAGGAATCGAAGACTGTCGCTAAAGACTAACGAAAGAGGGCTTTAAATGTGTCTGTGACAAAAAGATAAAAAGCAAGGCAATGCCTATATTTAGGTTGGGTTGAATTTTCACCAAAGGAGTCGAGATATTTGGGATTGAGTATTCTTTTGTAATATAGCTACTTTGGATATTATACCTCTAATGTACGTGGCTTGGGGCTGCGACATATTAAAAGAGCCTGCTCTCTATATGTAGTTGATGCTCTAGTACATTGCTCTTGTCTCACAAGACATTAACAGACCAGTACTTATCATACCCCTAGTAATCTGCTAACATTTAAAAGCCCTTACAAGTTTTATTTACACATCTTATTTCACCCCTAATAATATTTTAATTGTGCACGTGTTCACGATATATGTACCTTGAGGGTTTAGAGGCTAGAGTGTTTTCACCCAGCTGTTGAACTTATACTAGAGTGCGGCCTATTGAGGCGATCTTGACACGCTTTACTTCCACAACCTAAAACCATGATGTAGCAACCAAGTCAAAAAACCTTTCACTTTTTTAAACAATTATCATATTACAGAAAGCTATTGCAAGAATGCCTCTTTGTTTTCTATATCTAATTGCTTAGAGGGAAAAAAAGAGCCTCCCAGATGTGCATTCATTCCGCACTGTGGCCCGAACATGCCTGCTGAGGCAATACTTGCAGAGAAAAAAGGCCCTGTCAGTTTTCAACAAAACCTTAGATTTTATTAATAGACTAGCCTTATTTTCTCATACTGGAACACATTTTACTAGGAATTTCCCTTTTTAAATCCTTTTCAACGTCGCAAATAACGTCCACCGGTGTTTTAAGGCGATCAATAAATCCCAAAATACTTCATGGCACGGTGGCTCGCTCGCGGTAAAAGACGCGCACGATCTCGCTTGGCCAGCGGGCAGTAAACTCCGACGCGATTGCCGAGGTGACGTACTAAGAAATCCAGTAACTATAAAGAACAACACTCAAGTATATCTGTTGAAAAGAGAGAGAAAAAAAGAAGAAATTGAAGTAGAACTATAGAAGACAGAAGCAAACATGAAAATTTCGAAACAAAATTTCACGTTTGTTCAAAATATACCCATCATATTTTCAGAAGTTAATTATGGTGGCTCGCTGCGAAACGGCCCCACGGGCCACTACTGTGGCTGCGGTGGGTGAGTAATCATTGGTATTCCGTGCGGAAGATAAGCCGCATCAGGTAATGCGCGCCACGCCTGCGTTGTCGGCCAATATATAAAGACAGATGCCGATGTTCGTAAGCACGGAATTTTTCAAAGAAATTACAAAAACAACATCAAAAAGCATCCCGGTCACATCAATTGCTTTGGATTTTCCTCGCAACATACAAACGATAAACATTGCAATTATTCACACTCAAAATGACTCAAACAGCACCCGTGCAGCCATTTGGCACCAAGCTCACTACTAAATCCGGTAATACTGTGGTCATTGGTACTGGGTCCGGCACCAAGTGGCAGAAAATCAAGAAGGGCAGAGACGCTTCTTTGAGCGACACTTTGGTCGACGAGATGGTGGATTATTTGGTATCGAGTGTGGGGAACGGGTTCCGCCATTTGGATACGGCAGAGGTTTACACCACGCACCCGGAGGTGGCCAAGGCAATCAAATCCGTGGAAGTACCAAGAGAAGATCTCTTTGTCACCACCAAATACAATCCGGGTGTTGCCGCGAGACACGCATTTCATGCTCTGGGAGCTGCGTCCATCGACGCGGCATTGAAGGATCTTGAACTCGAGTATATTGACCTTTTCTTGATCCACTACCCATTTTTCAACACCGAGTACTCTCATGGCCAGGAGATCGAAGATATCTGGGCAGATTTGATCCAGGCAAAGAAAGACGGCAAGGTGCGGTACATTGGTGTGTCTAACTTCACCGTGGACCATTTAAAGAGATGCATCAGTGTCGCAGGAGGAGACCCCAATTATTCGCCTCAGGTTAACCAGATCGAATTCCACCCTTATTTACAGAACCAGAGTCCGGGGATCCGGGAATTTTGTAAAGAGCACGACATCTTGATCGAAGCGTACGGTCCGTTGTCGCCTCTTTTCCGGATCGTTGACTCAGATGGAAATGAGGTTGTAGACCACCCATTAAAGCCGGTGATTCCACAATTGGCAGCCAAATATGGTAAGACCGATGCCCAGATATTGTTGCGGTATACTTTGCAGAAGGGTCTCTTGCCCATTACCACGTCTTCTCAATCAGAAAGACAAAGGGAGGCTTTGGCCGTATATGAATTTTCGTTGGATGACGAGGATGTGCAATTGATTGACGAGGTAGGTTCCAAATTCCATTTCCGGGGCTTTTTCAAGAACTTGTACGACACGAAGGATTGAACTTTGTATTTCTACAAAAGGTTGAAAAAAGGTGAAGAAGAGAGTGGACTTCTACAGCTACGAGTTTGATATTCGTGATATTTAAAACATTGGTGGAATTAGAAATGATCAAAAACAAAAATAAAATATAGTTTATAGACATTTTAAGATGCTAAATTGGTGGCTATTTACTATTGGGCTATTTACTATTGGTGGAACCACAAAAGGGATCATCATTCATTTCTTGTTCCTTTTATTTTTCCCAAACAGGTGATCCTGGGAATTTCAAAGGAAAACTGGAGAAAGCCAATGAATATCTGGAAACTAAAGCATTGTGACTGGTCTTATAAAACCGATACTAATCTAGCCAAAATTTACCTATATTGATTCTCTCGAAATACAATCTCTAATAAACGAGGGCCGTGACTCGACTTAGTATGGAATCTCACACCATAATTTATGCCAAAAGTCAACAGAAATAGAAGAAATTATGTTAACCATTTTCTTTACTCTACAAGACTCTACAAGAACGAAATACAAGCATAATATTCGGGAATTTCCCTCATTACGTGCGTGCACTAGGGTGTTGTGTATTCTACAATGAACAGTCTCTAATGCGCACTAATATTATAAGTGAAGAATTTGATTTAATTAACACCAAAATACTCCAGAAAAAAATCTAAAGGAGCATAAGCACCCAAAAACATAGGAAATCAATATTTGATGTAAAAAAACACCAAAAAAGAATGCGCAAGCCCGGAATCGAACCGGGGGCCCAACGATGGCAACGTTGGATTTTACCACTAAACCACTTGCGCTTCTGTGAAGTTGAATGGTTTAGGCTTGTATTGTTGAAACCATGGGTTGGAGAAAAGGCTGTTTGAAGGAGTATTTTTTTTTTTTTTTTTTTTTTTTGAAAAAAAACAGAAATGCCGAATGGAAAATCAGGTATTTGTTCGTCCCTCAACCAGATATATTAATCAAACCAGGCAGTGACAATGTTCCCAGACAAGACAATTCAAATGTCCATATATGTAACTAAAGGCCTGGCTTTCGTGGTTTCTTTAAAAATACAGTTATCCTGACATTTTGCTACACACAAAAAATAGACCTTTCATTTATTCCAGATACCATTTATGAAGACACATATCAGATAGATAATCTTCGATCTCCGAGGATTATCTTTTCCAGGAGAGTCAAGTTTAACAAAAACATTTTCAAGGTGGGTGATGACACACATTAATAAATTTTCATCTGACCCAAACCGTATCACATTTAGAGATGTTTTTTGATTAGTACCTCTAGAGAATTTCGTTCTCTTTCCTTTTTTTTTTATTTTAAAGAAAAACACGTTGATCAGAAGGAAAAGAGCACACAACCAAATATGTTGACCAGACCTGACCGCGTATCCTTAACCTGACCTGCTCACATCCCGGGACTCTAAAATGTCCTGATATTCCCAAATGCGATTTTTACACGAATATACAAAATTTAAAGCATTTAAGAAAGTGAAAGGAATTTGCGCTTATGCGTCGAAAAAAGGATATGCGTGATTGTAAAACTCTGAAGATGTGTTTACTGGTGGCCTTGCTTGTATGAGAAGACGGGAATCTCCTACGGTATTAATCGCGCAATATAGGTCACCCATTTCCCCCAAGTAGTCAGAATTGATCAATACATACGTATATTTGTTTTGGATAAAACAACGTGGCTATCTACATATATCTCAAAAAACCAGCAAAGATACCATATTTTGTGAATCAACATTGGATACCAAGAGTAAGCAATTATATCGGGGTGACTGCAGTTAAAGTCACTATAGCGGGGTACACTGCGAGAAGCAAGCAAATGCGCGGGCCCCTGGTCCACCCATGCATATGAAGCCCAGAAATCCAGTTATTAAGCAACCTGGAATCAAAAGATTTCACCATGTGTGGACGCTATGCCTTGGGCATTGTATGTGATTGAAAATCCAAATAAACCGCGATAAAACTTACTGGACCATTTTTTTTTCTTAGATCAAGCGTGCTAACTTCAGTCTATCGAGAGTTTCCCGGAAAAATTCAACGATACTGTGCTTAATCCAGACCAAAGTGCCAATACTCTTCAGCCAAGCGAAGAAGAAAACTCTTCAGGTTCGTGGCTGAGATCCCATTACGAAACCACGTCTTCTTACCCAGAGGATGGCTCCACGCACACAATTGAGTTGAATGTCACGTTGCCAGAATTCCATGCCTCATATAATATTCCACCTACAGGAACAGGCGTTATCATATACATGGAAAAGCCCATCGAGGTTAACCCCGCAAAAAGTAAGCTGGCCGAGTACAGGTATTGTATAGAGGCTCTGAATTTCGGACTTCTTCCTGTTTGGGCAAAACCACACGATTCTCTGCGAGTGAAAAAGGGAAATGGCGCCTCTCTTGGCCCAGCCTACTCACGTGAGGTCCAGCAACACCAGGGAAAATTGTTCAATTGTAGACGAGAGACGCTACAACAGAGCCGCACAGTGTGGGCGACTCCACGGAAACACACACGATGCGTTGTGCCTGTTCTGGGGTATTTTGAGTGGCTCAATTCCAAACAGGGAAAGACGCCATATTTTGTCCATCTGCCGGGACAGCCTCTTCTCTTTTTGGCAGGATTATACTCGCACAATCAAAACTATAACGACACAGAGATGGTGCCTAAAGGCTCGAAGTATTTTTCGTCCTTTTCCATTGTCACGGGGCCTGCTACTGGAAAGGGGAAAAATGATATGCTGTGGCTCCATTCTCGCAAGCCGATTTTCATTGAGCCAAACTCCAAGGCATGGTTTGACTGGCTACGTCCAGATGATCATTGGGACGATAGTGTGTTGGAAACATGTTTGAACACAGACACTAACCCTGTATATGAAGATCTTGAGTGGTATATGGTGGCAAAGTCGATAGGAAATCCAATCAATAAGGGCCCGGAGGTGATAAAAGAAGAAAAGGTGAAACAGAAATCGATAGCATCGTTTTTCCAGGCCAGGGGACCAAAGGAAGAGACAAAGAAAGAAAAAGAACCACATAATGTGAAAGATGAGCAAAAAGATGGCACCTCTCCTGAAGATGTTCAGGTCAAGTTGAACTCAAAGAGAAGTGGTGACTTGAATAGTGGGAGTGACTTGAAAAGAGTCAAGAAAGAAGAGACTTAACTCTGCACGCAAAGCACCGACTATAAAGAACGATACGAGAGGAATATAAGAGTTCATTCTGGAAAAGATGGACATGTGAGCTATGATTTACCTGTGATAATACGAGCGCCTCCACTCTCCAGCTAATTTCACCCATGGATTGTCTAGCTTTTGTGCTTGAAATTTCTCAAGCTTAACTGCTGTGTCAAAGGACTCAGAAACCGAAGGTCTTTGTGTTGACCTTGGATTAAACTGCCTGGGAGCAAATTCTAATCAGGGTAAAGGTATACGAGTTACAACACCCAGTCTATGTTAATATAGCACTTTCTGAGGCTGGTGCTTTAGTTGAAGAGTCTGAATTTTTTCTCTATTTTTGGCCTAATCTTAAAAGAACTAATATGAAAAGAGTAAGGAACTCCACTAATTTCAAAATATACTATCTTGACAGTTTGTAGTAATTCTGCTGGGTACACTGGTCTGGCTGCGAAAAAAAGTTCACACTTAAATCTATCGCAAAATATCCAGGATGGGATATTCAAACCTGCGCTGGAATATTGCTTAATTTTCAAGAAACAATCTGTCAGACAGAAAACCCGAAACTCCAAAACTTTAAATGAAATACTTTAAGGTCTTTTGTGCGCTTTACTACGCCAGAAATGCCTAAACTAGATTCATATGCAGAGGTGTGTTTTCAAGGGTGAGCTATAGCTTGTACCTCTTTTTTGGACGTAACTTTCAGAACAGTTCTATTACCTCAGTCAAAATAGGTAAACTTTGTAAACAGCAGAAAAAGGAGTCTTAATTGTTTAATGAAGTTTATGGAGCTAGATCTATTTTAAGACATTATTGGTTTAGAGATTTGGCTGTCCAATTCTTTTCAGTGGAAGTATTTGCACATGATGTTCCCTATTTTTTCCAGGTCAGGGATTTACATTTGACCCTCCCTCTACGAAATAAGCCAGGAAATAAAAACTTCGAAAATGGCAGTACACTCTTATTGAAATTGATGATTAATTCTCCTTCATTATGAAGTCTAGTTTTAGACAGGCTTTATTCTGTTTTAATGTGTAATCGAATGTTGACTTAGTTTACTTACATGATACCTCAACAGGCGATGTTAACGATGCTTTAATCCGGTGTAGTATAACGCATGATAATGCAAGATCTTTTCAGAAGGTTCAATGTAGTATAATATAAAGTGTGGCCTAATTTTCCGTCAATTTTCTCACTGAGAAAGTCTCCATGCCCCATTAAATAATAGGTTTGGCCCTACAAGCACAAGAGGACCCATCCCCATACAATATCAGGTATTTCGAACCTTTTCTTCTCTAGAACAAGAAATTGGTTTATATAGATATAAAAAAAAACTTTATACAAACCTGAAATAATTGACACCTTCAGATTGGATGCTATCCAAAAGTTAGATTTGGGCTTGGTTGAAAACACTTCGCGATTCTCCTCTTTATAACACTAAGCGAAGGTTTTTGTTTCCGTAAAGCTTAAAAGCAACACATTTCTCAAAATCGCAGGAATGCAAAGAATGAAATCAAAAGAATATCCAGTCACTTAGATAAATTCCCCCAATTTAATCGACCAATGTTAGTCATTTAGGCCCTACCACCAACACTGAGTGCGGGAGGGCGTAACGAATAATACAATGTCTTTTAGCTCAAGGTAATGTCATATTCCTCGAAAGACATGTTCCTCGAAAGACCTCCACTATATTTCTATATTATATACCTCTTCATTTCTCTCATTCTCGATCTCCGACCTCCCTATTTCTCTAACGATTAATTCACTTACTGTGCCGTTTTAGTCTTTCCAGCAGGCCCTCGCCGTGCGCACCACGATCCTGCTACACTAACCAACGGAGTACTAATATTCATACAACGCAAGTTTTCAGGCTAGTTACAACCCACAACCCACATCTCACAAAACACAACCCCCAGAACTGGCCTCCACACTATGGAACAAAAAATACGCTTCCTCATATCAACCCACCGAAGTCACTTGGACAATTGACACCATGCCCAATGGCATTTGGCCTTATGCGCAGGCCCAGTGCGAGAGTGCACCTCGACCCGAAAATTTGCCATGAGGGCCCTAAATGCGACCTTGGTGATATATAGAAACAACAAAAAACAGCCCAGGGAGTCGTAAAATACCAGGCAAGGTTTCCGGTGTATTATCTGTTTTTCTGTATCCCTAAAACTCCTTCAAGATGCCTGCTTCTATCATCGCCAAAAGCGGAAAGGCTCGTGCCGTCACCGCACTCCGTTTCCACTCTTCAGGCCCACTGCCTCTCTACTTGAACCCACACAAATGGCAAGGTCTTCCCGCCGATAGAGTGTTCGAGTTGCATAGCATGAGACGCACGGCGTTGGGAGAGAAGTACGTGCCCAACGATGCCGAGAGAAAGGCGGTGTTGGCCACTTATGGCGAGTTGAAAGCACTGAACCCTGCGCTTTCTTATGGGTACGAAATGGACAATTTCTCGGAAAGAGTGATGAACAACACGCCCGTGAGTCTCAGAGGCCTTCCCAAGAAGTACGCCAATGTCCCAGTATTGGAAAAAGGTCAAACCCCACATCAAAAACGCAAGATCGAGCAGATCCACCGTATCAGTGCATACGAAATGCCTCTTTTGGCCAAATTCCGTCAACCATACCAGCCTCTGCTGGCAAAAGAGACCCCGCTCAGGCTCAAGTTCAGCACAGACTTCTCGGAAGAGTCCACTCCCATCAACAGAAATGTGACGCTTTTCGTGAACCTCAAAGACTTAGAACTCAATGCACAACAACAGAGAAAGTTCAAGCTCTTGGCTGAGGAAAAGTTCGACCACAACACCAACGTGTTCAAGTTCTCCACCGATAGGTACCCAGAGTCGACCCAGAACGCACGCTGGTTGGTTGAGACCTTCAACAAGTTGCTTACAGAGGCCAAAGACCTTACCAAAAACACCTTTGACGAGGTTCCTCTCAACATCGCACAAAAGAAGGCCAACGGTGCCACCGACTTCCCTGAGCTGTGGAAGAGACCTCAGGACGCACCTATTAAGAGACACAGAATTGTCAGAGAGTGCGTGGACGCTGTCAAGCAGCGCATGGATGCTGAATACTTGAAGAGCTTATCACCATAGGCTCATTCTCACTGTACATAGACAACAATAAGCCTCCAAAAATTTAGCAATTTTTTTTTTGTTTTGGTGAAATATGCCCCAAAAAGAACATTTAAACACATTGCAGCCAAAAACCAAGGCCATTTTGCTGCTTACTAGATTGTAGTCGTAAGTCTGTTGGAATCTCCCAATATACACCCGTGCACCACACACGCCATAGGTGAGGTCTTAAATAATAGATAGATTTGGTTTGCAAGAGAAACCAACCACCGGATCTTCTACTCCTAAGAAAGCCCGTGTAACGCGTTTTCTAAATCGATCCTTTGCGACTGTGTACCACGGATCTCACATAAAACGGTCTTTCTTGCGATTTGTTTTGGAAAACTCGGGTGTTTTCGTCATATACCCAAGACTTCTCGCAGCCTCATTTTGCAAGGCATACATTACATATAAACACAAGGAGAGTCATACACTGGCGCACAAAAACCTGCAAAAATGGGCATGCATTCTGCATCTACGGTACTAGATGATATAATAGATGAGCTCAGGCTTAAGTACGACTCGTCGGTTGGTCTTTTGGATGGTGAGGCAATCCGCGAAATCCCCAGCTTGAACACTCTTCAGAATTTGGGCAAACTCTTGGCAAAACTTTCTGCAAGCTTGACATCAAGCGAAGAAAAAGACCAGGCCTTGCTTCTATCGGTTGATAATAAGTTGACTGAATTGCAATTACCGCCGACTCCTGAAAAGGAGGAGGTAGAAGAGCCCGAGGAAGTCCCACCTCCAGTAGAGTCCACAGAAGAAGAGATCTTTTCTACAGTGAAAAGGGAGAGGTCAGAAGACGTCGTAGGGGATGAAGAGGACGCAGAGGATTCGATTCCGCTTGCCAAGAGACGCAAAACCGGGCTGGACGACCCGGTGCCGGAATTGGAAGAGGACGCAGACGAACAAAAACACGAAGAAGAAGAAAATGACAAACCCCAAACTGCAGAAGAAGAAGAGCAAGAGCCTGGTGACAACACAGAACTAGAAAGCGACTCCAAGGATGCCAAGGACACCACGGAGGCCACGGAGGCCACGGAGGCCACGGAGGCTACTGAGACTGAGGTGACTGAGGTGACTGAGGCCATTGCCGATGAGGCCAGTGATTCCAAGGAACCCAGTGATGCTAAGGAACCCGTCCAGCAAGAAGAAGGTGCTAAACAGCTGGAAACTACCCAAGAAGCCGAGCAAACCGAGGAGCCCGAACGTCTCAACAGCAAAGATGACCCCACACCCCCTGTACAGACCGGCTCGTACACCCAGGACAATGATACGCGTCTCAAGAACCCCAAATCGGAGTTTGTGACTCCACAGACCCTCTCCGAGTCCGCAATCACTGAGCTTGGACTCTTTTCGGAGGAAAATAATGGCCTAGAGACCCAGGGTAAGGAGTACTTGAAGAAAAAGTACGGTGTGGCTTCATACCCCGAAAATGACTTGAAGCGCATGTTGCCGGGCGAGATCCCTGACATGGACTTCTCGAAAACAAAGGCTCCCTCGAACCAAGTGCAGTTTTCCACATATCAATCGTATATCGAGTCATATTTCCGGCCTTTTGCTAGCGAAGACATTTCGTTTGTCAACGAGAAGTTCGTGATTCCGCCAGGGTTCGAAAAGGGCTACGATCCCTTGACAAGCCCATACTTGATCCCGAAATTGGGGCCTTTCTACACGGAAGTGTGGGCAGAAGAGGATGCCGCGTTGGGGTCCAAGCTCTCGTCGCCATCTTTCCAGCGACCACCTTTAGAGGCATACAAGCCGAAGGGCGACACTGAGGATTTGGTTGATGAGAAGTTATTGACCGAAGACGTTTCTTGTGGTCCTTTATCGAGCCGATTGTTGTCCGCCATACTCAACGTGCACGAGGTAAAGGGAACAGAAGAAGACCTCGAGGACGGCGACAACCCATCGGATACAATGAAAAGCGAGACCTCATTCTTGGGAGAGGATATGTTTGGCGAAGATGCGGCCAGTAAATTGAATGTGGCTGACATGTATAAAGTGACTTCCGACGACACAGACTTCCACTCGATGGAGGACCGCTTGAAAAGAGAGTTGAAATATATCGGTATATTTACCAACACCCCAAATGGCGATACCGCCAAGGTCAAAAAGGGAAGCATCATCGACTCAGATGACTGGATTATCAATAGGGAAGATGACGAGATTTGTGCAGAGATTCGCCTGCTCCAAGACGAACTCAAAGGTGCCGTTGTACGCAACCGGAAACGTAAAAAGGCACTCAAGCCTGTTTTGGAAGAACATTTGGCTTACCAGGAATTCTGTACCATCTTGGAGGATTTGGACAAGCAAGTCGATCAAGCTTATACAAAGCGTCTCAAGGCCAAGAGCAAGAGAAAGAAGCTCTCGGCGGAAGCGACCAACACGGCCCAACAGCAAACCGCCAACAGTGGGCTCAAGTCACTTCTTGAAAAGCGGACTCGCTGGATTAGCAACATTGGTAAACTCTTCGAAGCCCCGGAGGTGATGAAAAGGATTCCCGACACGTCTGTGTTTAGTAATCAGGATCAATCAGATGACGAGGAGGTCGATGCGGAGGTTGATGTGGTTAACGAAGAAGCTTCATAGGTTTATTTATGCTTATATACATGTATTATAAATATGAACTTTATGCGGATGCGTGAATGAAAGAAGAAAATGATGATGCAGAGGGAGTCACCTTGACGGGGTGGGTTGAACTCATTCCTTTGACCAAGTCTTTGTGTGGTGGTATCGTTTTACAATTTCCAAGAGCACACATTGCAATTGGCTTGTCTTTGAGTCTATAGTTTGCCCAGGCGACCACATCATCCTTTGTAATGGATTCAACACGCTCGAAAACTTCTTCTGGAGATAAACGGAACCCGGTGTTCACAAGCTGCCTTCCAATATCTTCGGCAATCGCGGTAGAGTCGTCAAGTGCCAACACCAACGAAGCCTTTAATTGGGCTTTCGAACGTTCTACTTCCGCTTCAGTAATCTCACCGGACTTCAAACGGGCCCACTCATTCATTACTGCATTCACGAAGATTGACATATCGGTATTACTGTCTGCAGTGAAATACACTCCCATCAAACCAGTGTCCGCGTAAGAAGTGGTGTAAGCCATGTAAGAGTTAGCAACAGGTGTGTTGGATGGTCCTCCCATAGCAGCAGTCACAGCGAGAGGAGTAGGGGAGTCTGATCCGATACCAATAGCCCTATCCCAGGACCCGATGATGCCATTCGCGACAGACGACGTGAAGAAATCAGGAGCAGACCAGCTTACACCTTCGACAGCCAAAGCCACGTGCGTGACAGGCATATGATCATCTTGGATACGTCTTTCAGCACCGTAGAAAAGAGGAAGGTCGTCACCATGTTGCTTGAAAGGCACCTCACTCTTTTTGATGTGACCGAAATACTTTTCAGCGTTGGCAACTAATTCCTCGTGATCCACACATCCGACACCAATTAATGCCATTCTGTCACCCTTGTAGTTGGTGCCGATATAGTTGACTAAATCGTTTCTGTTAATTGTTCTGATCTTTTCTCTGGGGCCTAAGATGGTACGTCCCAAGTCCTGGTTCTTGAACACAATCTCGTGTAAGTGATCGAACACAACTTCATCGAACATCTTGTCAACCTCATCACTTTCTTGTAAGATGACTGCACGCTCTTTCTCGATTGCTCTAGTTTCAAGTTTTGATTTGGTGAGAAGATCACTTAAAATATCGACATTTTGCTCCAAGTCCTTGGCAAGACATTTTGTGTAGTAGACGGTGTTTTCCCGCGAGGTATAGGCATTGATTTGCGAACCCAAATCCTCGATCTCAAGCTCTAGTCCATACTGTGATCTCTTCGAAGTACCCTTGAATGCCAAGTGTTCTAGAAAATGGGCAGTTCCACTGCTAATAGGGTTATCTGCACGAGATCCTGCGTTGATCCACATACCCACCGTTGCTGTCTTTGTTCCGGGCATGTTTTCACTGGCCACGGTCAAGCCGTTGGAGAGAACGGTGGTTTTGTAGTGAGGCTGAGCAGTGGCATCTGTAGCCAACAGCCTCAAGTTGCCCCGTAAGAGCAGTGGCAATTTGTTGAATTTGGAAATGTGTCTAAGCATATTTTAAATTAGCACGATTTGAAAGATTTGGGGCCCGGTATGTGGCTAGGGATAATGGTTCCTCTTATGTCCTTGGTGCACGGATGTGATGTATTACTGAGCAATGAGCAGTAAAGTGATGATGCCCCCGGCCCGAACATTCTGGGTCGCTCTGTAGGTCTGTTTCCCCGGCCAGTCGCGCTCACATTATTAATCTCACAATTTTTTTTTTTTTAATATTTTTCAAATTGTGATTTTCGAATTTCCCCGCCAAGTCAAGTGAGATCTTACACAAGCCCCTTTTGATTGAGAGAACGCCTCACTTTTGAAACACCAGGAGGGCCAAAAGCACATGCCAAAACATGCACAAACGTAAATGCACAAACGTAAATGCACAAAAACGCACACTCTTCCGATCATATGTCCTCAATTAATAAAAAGAAAAACATAAATAGCATTCTGATTTCCATGCTTCACTATGACTCAATTGTTTTTTTTTTTTTCAAAAGCTTTCATGTGTTATTTTATTAAGTTTCTGTCATCTTCTCGGCGAGCTTCATTTGGAGTTTCCCAGCGGCGAAAACAACTACCCGTGCAGGCCCGGGGTGTAAGCGAGTGGTGGTTTATCGTGTGCGGAAAAAGAAATGCGAAAAATCAGATGTAGCTATATGAGAGGGTGCGCAGATCTCATCTGCAACCCCAAAAAAGACACTACAATTTCTTTTGCAAGAACCAAATTTATTGCTAAGGGTCATTTTTTTACGGGAATTTCGCTCCTTTTTATATTTTCCAAATAACCTCCTGGACTTGAAACACAGAAACCCCTCTTTCCCCGCTTTCGACGCAAAATAACACAACACAACCTACACATATACATAGACATACACACACCATGAAGGTCTTTGAGAGCAAACATCATTTTGATTACTCCTGGGAGCAGGTCACTGCAGCCAATTGGCAAAAATACCCAAACGAGTTATCTACACATGTGGTGAGCGTTGATATTCTCAATCGGGAAATCGATCCAGAAAAACAGACACTCAGAACAGAACGGTTGATTGCCTGCAAACAGCCTATTCCAAGATGGCTTCGGTCAATTGTAGGCGGAGATGAGTGCTCTTTCGTGCGTGAAATTAGTGAGGTGGATCTTAAAACCAAAAAATTGGTGATGAAGTCGGAAAATATGACGATGAACCATTTACTCTCTGTCAAGGAGACTGTCACATACACGCCGGACCCTAGCTTGGAAAATACTAGAACAATTTTTGAACAGGAGGCCGAGATTACTGCATTTCTGAGCTTCAAGAGTATCTGTAATAAGATCGAGGACTGGTCTGTGGAAAGATTTGGACAGAATGCCAGTATTGGAAAAAAGGGCTTCGAGTCTGTCCTCCACACCTTGACGGAAAAATGGGAAGAATCAGGTGTACTTGTAAAAGACGTGGGGTCGTCTATTATGAAGGAGTTTGACGAGGTCAACGATAAGACTCAGGAATTGGTGCACGAGGTGACGGAGAAAACTTCCACCGTACTTAGCGAGGTGCGTAAGTTGGGGTTATGGCCCAGAAAGTAAGCTTTCTACGGCTCCACGAATGATTTGGACTCAGGTTGACTAAATCTTCCTAAATCTTCCTGAAATGGTCGTTTCAGAAAACACATGCCGTGGTGCAATGGACATGTCCATATTCAGCCCATTGCAGACACTCCACTGCGCTTTACTCCAAACCAATTCATTTTTTTTTCATTCCGTTCACTAAAGCGAACTTCACTTCACTCCACTTATCATTCATTTATCAGGCGTATATGGGCCATTTCTCAGAAAAAAGGTTGGGCTCACCGAGGGAATTTCTCTGTGCTTCCAAAGCGATATCCACACCCTCTGACCGTCTTCATTTATCCATCATTTACCATTTGCTGCATTTATTACGGGAGGCGTTTCTTATAGATTACCATACAACAACTAGCTATCACTATCCTTATTATTATCCTAGTAGCATCAGGCCCGTTCCGTGTATCTTGGATGTGGTGCACGTGACTTCAAGTTGAGCCCCACGCGCGAAACCTCATCGCGTGAGATGCCCTAGTCCTCAGAGGCCTCGATCTGACACTAGTATAGCGGAAGAGCACCACGAAATACGAAATTTCCATTCATCTCACCAATTTGCACCAATCTCCACAGATTTTCCCCTATATTGCTTTAGAATCGATACCACTTTTAATTGCGGTCACTCGAGCAATACAAATTTACACTATAATATCCCCGAAAATACAACTAGAAACAACAAGTGAATTACGAGATCTCCACCATCTCCTTTCTCCATTGACTCCATACATTGCATCTCCACACATTCATTTACTTCCTAGAATCACACATTTGTCTTGACCTCAATACTTCAGATGCCCCGGAATGATCTCCCAGTAAAAATAGAAAATGCGGCAGACGCTAGTATTGCGCAAGATTTCGACAATTTCATGGCAGAGATGGAGAGCGATACTGCTTTTTTCTCCCGCAAGCGCAAGCTATCCAACTCGTCAGCCTTGGATGCGGAATTGCATGAAGAACTCGCCAAACCTATAGATCTAGAACCGGAGAATAAGCCACCAGAAAAAGACCTGACTCCGCCAACAGTTGATCACATTTCCTTGCCATCTTCAAATGCATCTCCACGCACCAGTCCATTTGAAAGCATCGAACAGTCAGAGACCAGTGTTTCGACACAAGAAAATGGAGATGACGACACCAAACCTTCCAAAACAACTACAGGTGAGTGGATACAACCAGATCTCGAGACTGTGGCGATGTTGAAGCGGTCGATGGCCAGCAGTAGCAGGCTAATTGGAACATTTACTGCACTCAAAACGACATACTTAAAGCTCTGTAAAGAATTTAACTTTCTCTTGGGAAAATTCAACGAGAATGAGAAAATAAAGATCGAGCTTATCCATGAAAACAATGAGCTTCGCAAGCTTCTTTGGGAGACAATCAAGGAGAAGGAACTTGATAGGAAACAGTACAAGGCTGACCTCAAGGCGAAAGAAGAGTTGGCAAAGGGTCAAACAGCCAAGGAACAAGTGCTGTTCTAGGTCCTAACAATATTGCATTCAACAAAAACCAAAAAAATCATAACAATAAGCCCAAAAACAGATACATAAAAAAAAAGAAGGCATTTAGCTTCTTACGCATCAGATCTTGCATTAAGCAGATGAATACAATAGTCGGTGACTATGCTTAACTATATAAAAAGTAATGAATATTTTCTGCTGATAAGCAATCCAAAGTAAGTTTTTCATATGTTATTCTTAGTGTCATCCCACATAAAGATATTCTGCATTTTATTTAATTATGGCCATGGATTTAGTTTTTCAACCAAAAGCGATCAAAGTCTCGAGACCCAATTTGGGTTTTGCGCGACTGCCAGACCCACTCCACAATCCAACCTAAATCCAAACAATGCACACTACGGTATCTTGTATCTGACACCAACCAAACACGCCCACAACATGAACACACCTCTTACTAGTCACCAGACAAAGGTTCTCATAGAACTTGAGATGATTCTCAGCACCGTTCATATGATCAATACGAATCTTGAGAAAAGTATTGCCTTGCTCCGGCACCGGCCAGAATTTCTGGCCCTGGGAGAGCTGGCCCTGGAGCTGGAGCTAGCCTACCGCGAACTAGTTGTGAGAAACACTGTCCGACTTAACGAGATCTTGGCACTGCTCGATCAATTATAAACAAACACAAGAATCCAGAAATAGAAGAATGCAGACCTTCAGAACCTCATTCATATTCCTGAAAAAATCATCCAACTTCTTCTTGTTTCTTTTTTTTTTTTTATGTCTTAAGTTTGCTTGATTGGTTATCGACCGTCAGTGCCCACCATTTCTGGCCCCAGCTGCCCAAGGCGCGCGGCCCAAACACGTCTCCATCCATCGGCCTGCCGTAAAATGGCAGGGCCCAAACTTATGCACTAGACAATCTCATTTTTCAGTTATCAAACGACAAAAAAATTGGCATTTTTGACTATTTTGATTAATTTTTGACTTAAGATTTTTCTTGAAAGCCCCATTTGACATTCCCCTTTTGCCGTGCACAATGGATCGCCAGCTGACAGATTACATCGAGAAATACCAGGAGGCCAAGTTACACTCTTCGGGGGCACTTTCAAATGGCCAAAACTCAGATTCAGACTCGGATTCTTTACTGGAAATGCTCGAGGAGTTGGAAAACGAGGACGATATGGTCGCCAGATATAAAGAGCAGCGTCTTCAACAACTACAGAAAGAAATCAAGTCAATTGACCGGGCCACAGACGTTTTGGGCAAAGATGCTGGGTGTGTCAACTTTATTAGTGCGGAGAAAGAGTTGATGGAGGCCGTTACACGCACGGATGTGGCCTTGGTACATTTCTACCAGCCAACATTTGCTAAATGTAAAGTCATGAATGAACGACTCGCGTTACTTGCAGAAAAGCATCTTGCTTTGCATGTGCTTGCGATTCCTGCGGAAAACGCCTCTTTTCTCGTGGCAAAGTTGAAGATCAAGGTGCTTCCCTTTGTGGTGGTGTACCGGAATGGGCAAGAAATAGCGAGAATAGTTGGGTTTGAGGGAATTGGTGGTTCTGAGGAAGCTGTGACCATCACGGCTTTGGAGTCAAAACTCGTTCAATGTGGTGCTATCACAAGACGAACGATCAATACAGGCGCAATTACACGATCCGCTGCTGCGGAGAAAGATGACTCTGACGACGACTGGTACTAAACTGAATTGGGGTGACAGGATGAAAATAATGCGAGCATAGGCATGTTTTTCCGCTTCGGGTAGCAAGGAAACTTAACCACGGAGAACAGGTTATGTTTCCTTAATCTGTCTGGGGAATTTCAAAGGAATATACAGAAGAAGACTTTGAAGAGACGTTTCACGGAATTCCAACAATTCCAGATCTTATTGCTGGGGAGTTCACTTTGGGTGGACAACGCTCGTGTAAAGAAAGCACGATGAGAGTCACATTCTCTTCCATAGAGGTGTTTTCTGTTACGGAGCACTCTGTCACCTATTAGACTCATGATGTTCGGGTTTGTGACTAGTTCAGGGTACTATTCCAAAGCTGGATAGGGTAATTGAAGATTATTATGATACCAGAAACCTGTTTCCACGCCAATCCCTATGCTTGAGAAATAGAAAGTTTCAAGTAAGAAAAAAAAAAGGCACCAGTAAAAAAAAAAAGAGCGGATTCGCAAAGTTGGTCTACTGATCTGAATTTGCAATCGCAATCCGTGCAACATGAACATACTTGCGTGCGTCAAGGTTTGTGCATAATTGATTGACTAAATGTGGCATGAAATGTAGGAATATTTTGGAGCAGAATAAGACTTATCTAAGCGAATCTAAGGCTAACAGATCGAAGTTGACACTCGTACAATTTGTTCGTTTATTTCTTCTTTACACGAGTAAATTTCTTGATCTGATGGTGTGGACGCAATTAAAGAATTCCGGATTAATACAAAACTAAGATGAGTAAGCACATATAATATTACCCAGAAACATATACTAAAATAACGATAAAGCTATTACTGAAAAAAAAAAATTCTTGATATATTCCACAGGCCGGACTCATTAGTCTGTATCAAAGGAAAATGTGTGGATTTCAGAATATAAATATCGGCAACTTAGCCAATGTACATCAAGAATCAAACCTAGGGTTTACACATCAAAGCTTGTAGAAAATTCCTTACACACCTTCTAGTGGGCAGAATAAAAATGGGTATTGCTATCAGTTTCGGTAATACGTTAGGGTAGTATGCTAGGAACGAAGTTCTGTTACACTTGTAATCCCCTGAAAGTTTATAATTGCTCATGGGGTTGAGTGACTCCAAAACGTCTCTGCAATGTTAGAAGCAAAAAGTAGAAAAACAGGCACAAAAAAGGCATAAAACGTGTCGATATATTGCTATTGTGTGTATATATATTTCATAAAACCAAAACGAATCTTTTACAATATCTTGAAAACAAAATGGGTAACAAGTTTGTATTACTTGTGGAGTCCTAATTAGCCAGATCAGGCCAAACCAATCTTGTAGGTCACGTGATCCAGAATATTCCGTTTTGAATCTTGAAAGAAATCACACTTAAAATTCATTTGAGTTTCAAAAAAGACACGAAAACCTATTTTTTCGAGCTCATTACACTCCTTCTTTTCAAAATTGAGCTTTTGCGCTAACACCGAAAGTTTGGACTGTCCATGCTAAGAAATTAGATGGTGTTAAATGATAAAAGCTTTCCACAGGAGAGCCCGATATTTATGTACTAAAAGACCATATTTATGAAAGAAAAACAAAGTTTCAAAACTTCAACCATTATATAATCATGTAATGTCAAAAACAATATTGGAAACAAAGACCTCAAAAGAATCCATGCCAATATTTCATAAGCCATTTGCATCCACTTCTATCAAGCTTGAATGCAAGAGCGAGGCCCCGCATCAGGGCTTGAGCCCTAGAAGAATACTCGTGCATCCATGGGGCGTGCGCGGCCAAATACATCGCGCGTGGCGTGCGTAGCATCGAGTAAAGCGAAAAAAAAAAAAGTCAATATAATTCTTTCCACCTCATCCTTATTGGTAAGAAAGAAGCACATTTTTTTTTGCAGACTAGCCGATATGCAAATCTTCGTCAAGACCTTAACCGGTAAGACCATTACCTTGGAAGTCGAGTCTTCCGACACCATTGACAATGTCAAGGCCAAGATCCAAGACAAGGAAGGAATCCCACCTGACCAGCAAAGATTGATCTTCGCTGGTAAGCAGTTGGAGGACGGCAGAACCTTGTCTGACTACAACATCCAAAAGGAGTCTACCTTGCACTTGGTGTTGAGATTGAGAGGTGGTGGTAAGAAGAGAAAGAAGAAGGTCTACACCACCCCAAAGAAGATCAAGCACAAGCACAGAAAGCACAAGTTGGCTGTGTTGACCTACTACAAGGTTGACAACGACGGTAACGTCGAGAGATTGAGAAGAGAGTGTCCTCACTGTGGTGCCGGTATCTTCATGGCTAACCACGCTGACAGACAATACTGTGGTAAGTGTCACACTACCTTCAAGCTCAATGCTTAAGCTCTGAGTTATTCATTTATTTGATATAGCATTAATATACGAGTTCGCTTGATAAATTATGGAGTAGAGTTTTTGTAGGTGGATTTTTGGATTTTTGGATTTTTCGGTTTTTCCTTTTTTGGTTATTTCTTTTTTTTCCCTTTTTTTTTCTTGTTTTCCCTTCGCTCTTATTCGACAGTGAGATAATAGCGCGACAGAATACGACAGACATACTCCTTGTGGTTATAACGATGTAATTTTTCATGCGGACATTGCACTATCTTTTTTCTTTTACACCCCACCCCTAAACTTTGTCCAGTAGTTGTTGGGGTGTAAAAGTTTCCGGTTTACATGAAAGTCTGAATTTCAGCTTGCATTTTTATACTTGTACTTACAGAGTTTCTGAAACAGATACAATTGTAGACAGTAGCTGGGTCGAGTTAGGTCCACCATGTTCTCACATTTTAGGTATACACCCAGGCATACTATGGCTAGAGATTAGGATATTTTGAATGTACCAAATCCAATAAGATTCCTTCTGTGTGTATTTTTTTTTTAAAGAAACAATTCGTATATAGTTCATGTTAATGCTTATCCATTGACAGGGGGTTTACATGATCTGGGACTACTTTTCCAGTGATCAATAAATCATTATTAAAGTCCCGAGGTGGGAGAATTTAACTGTACTGTCAGAAACATAAACTCTTTTTCCTAATATTTACTTCTAAAAATTCAGAATCCCACCAATAAAATCCATTGGTACGGCTAAACGAGAAACATTTCAAATGAATGCTTTTGTTGAACACCTAGCCATATGATGGGGAAATGAAATTTTAAACCGTTTCTACCAAAAACGAAAATTTGAATGGCTTTGGACCGCAGAGTTTTGTGCAAATAATGTTAAAAACATAAAATTAGTACTAGTCTTTTTTGTTTTGCTTAATACATCTGATTGAGAAATTACTATTCTTTTGTTTCGCCTAGGGGTGAGTTATGTGAACCCATGAGAACATGTGACTATCATGTGTGGTACTGCATGTAGCCATTGGTTTATCATTATTTGAATTTATTCCATCGAATGTTAGGTTTACTCTGTTCCGATTACAGCCATCCATAACACCCACACCTTTCTTTGAAATGCTGAATAACGTTCAACATTCCACAGGAGGTTCGGATCATCGCCCCAGCTATGCTGGGCAAGTTGACGCGGAAGTGAGAACGTATAATATCTACAACAGTGGCAAGGGCCAGATGTTGTGGAGTGAACAACTTAGGACTGTACATAAAGGCACGGGTCAAAACATGAACAAAAACAAAAAAAATCAGAAAAATACCGATATTAATAACAAAAAGAACGACACGGGCGCCAGTAGCAGTTCAGATGAGGCTATGGACAAGCACTATGACAAGGAAGATGGCGTGGATTTCCTTGTAAGAGAAGGAAGGGCAGGGATGAAGGAGAGAGCATTCAATGACAAAGCTTATCATCAAAGAAATCAATTCGAAAATGTGATGGCAATGGCACCTGGTGAGATCTTATTGACATTTCTCAGTGAAGTATCTAGAAACAAAGAAACGGTTCAGTACGAATTGGTAAACAATTTCAATCTCACTAAGTCTGACATGAAGGAACTGTTTTTGTTCGAACTTGAAAATGGTATCCAATCAACGGAATCAGAGGTGAACTCAATCCGTGAAGAAATGATAAAAGCCCATGCTATGTTTATTGAAAACAATAAGAACTTAAATGAACAATTCCTGGAAGAGCGTGATGTGCAAGACTCAAACAAAGGAGACGAATTGCTGGATCTTGTTAACTGCCTCACCAAGAAATACAAGGAAACATTAAACAAATGGCTATCATTGCTCGGAATGAGACAAATGAAAATTGTTCAAGGAAAAGCATACTTCCCAAGAGTACTCAGTGTACAATCAATTGAGCATAACGTTGAGAAAATTAACGACAGAAAATTTGTTAATATGGACGCAGCTGCTCTCAAGAAGTCAATGGATTCGACTTTGATCCAGCAAAAGATTAACTCTATTGAATATCCTTCTAAGTTTTTCTCCTTCATCAAGCCCAACATCAATGAAGGAAGACTCCTTTACACAACAGTCACCTACTTATCGATGGAAGATGATGTGACTGCAGCAAACTACTATAAAAGAAATTTTCTTTCCCCACCTGATAAGATCATGAAATACGTGGAACAACCCGGTCCAAATGCAGCTGGAAGAATGGAAGCACACGTGTTAATTGAATTAGGCCTGGAAAAACTTCCACCTCGGAAGATGACGGCTGGAAGGGTAGGTGACTATTTCAAAGACAAACTTCAAAACCAGAATTTGGAAGCTAGCATGATTCCAATCCTCGAAGCAGAATTAGCAAAGTTCGAAAAAATAGAACTTGTCAGTGCTCACCCCGACATTAAAAACCACAAAGCTAACACAGAAGATGCGTTAAATGAATTCAAGACATCTCAAAAACGGATGAATAACCTTGTCGATACTTTTGCTAACAGACCCAGGCATGCCTATCTCGATGATCCGAAGGAGATGGTCAGTAAAATCCAATTTAAAATGTAATACTGTCCATTTTGTAACACTACAGACCGCCCATTCCGCAATTGTACACAGAGAGAATGAATCATCTACTACCACAGAAACCACGCAGCAAAGAGATGCCAATACAACTGCGAGTGGAACAAAGGGCGCCCACACTCCATTGAAACTTGCTTAAACCCAGTTTTACGTCAAGGAGCTCGAAACATCTCACTCTAATCTTCAGAACGTGCGAGAAAAGAGAGCCAGGCATACATTGCAAGAATCCTCGCAGAAACAGCAGAAATAAAACAGAAACAAGCAGAAATGGCAATCGAAGCAACGTCCCAAACAACAAGCAATACATTATTATCTCAACTACTGGGGTCTAGCGCAACGCCGCTCACCCGATTAACATCGGGCTAGTCCCCCATTCGTCGACCCCCATGTAGGCGAACGCTCGCACTTCTACCCTTAATACCACAGCTAGGGGGGAAGTACCCTATCAAGCGGACCATGTCCGCGGAGAAGGTCCCACCCAAGCTCCTGAACAGGTATTTACCTTTAGGTCAACACTAGGAGCTAATAAACCGTTCTAAATCAGACACAAGCATCCCTCACCAGACATGGAAATGGCCAGTGCTGGTGCAACGGACGCTGATAAACCTCAAGTCCAGGGCACAATAGGTGTGAATTTTGATCCAAATCCCGTTATCGGGTTAAGATCATCAGAGCAGATCACAGTGCTATGCCTCAGACGCCCCTGGATGATAATTCAATGGATGAGCAACAGGATACATCTTACGAAACAGACCCGTCACAACAAGAGAAACGGTCAGGTAACACTGACTCCTCTTATTGATGACGAACAGATTTACAATGGGCAATCCTGATCCCATAGTTATGCGGATCAAGAACCCCAATTTTAAACAAAAGCACAACAATGACCGTGGCAGGTTCCCTCCATAGGCTCATTCAATATCCAAAAATCCTTGAGTTAGTTAAACAACTCGCCACAAACTACGACATTTTCTTCATTCAAGAATTACAGGCTACATCAAAGAATGTACCTACGGTACGCGACTATACGAAGCGAGCTGGACTACAATTTTTCCCCGGAATGGGATCCGACAAAACACCAAATCAGACGGGTATATTTTTGTAAGCAAAAAAATTGCGAATCCTAAGTTCTCAGGAACTCGAATTAACATCCATCTATTATATTTATTCCTCAAACGTCTGCGTTCAAACAAACGCAGGCGAAATGATTTTATGTCAAGATTTCTTATTACCTACCAGAAAGCAAAAAAAAAAATCACTCCAAAAAGATACAATCGGCGACTCGATTTTTTGTTTTGATTTACCGAAAGAACGATATCCTACTCTTTTGCTATTCTATGGGAGTGACCTCAACCACTCCATAGAAAGCCCCCTGGCAGACGAAATTACAGCAGTTAAGGCCATCAAGAATCTCAATACCAGAGACCAGAGCCAAAACCCAAGATATTGCAGCATATGGCCCATCCATTTTAGATTGTCCCACTAATCAATCAACTAATGCGTCGGTGAACTGCCGAAGCCTTGATAGATTTTATCTGCCAACAAATTGGCGTAAACGATCCTGGTCCCATGAAATGTCTAAACCAGACAAAAAAAAAAAATAGTCTCAACCCATTATATGATTTCCACAAATATGTCTTGAATAAAGAGATAGATGTACAGATGGGAAGCCCAGGTTTCAATTTCCATTAAGAAGACTACTGCCACCATTTGAAGAAGTTAAAACAAGTACTATTGACCCAGACTTTAGTATAGAATATGCCTTGATATCGATAAAAGGTTATGGAATGGAATATATTCAGCTTATGGGAAGCATAAGAAAACATAACCCTTCCTTTCACAGAACAGATACTCCAAGACGGATCCAGGTCAAAGGAATACGCTCACGAAGAAAGCGTATAAACCCTTTCTTCGAGGACTGAAACCAGACAAGCACATATTTACAAAACTTGTCAATGGCGCTACAGGGACTATGGCTAACACCACGGCAACTATGCTAACCCTTGCCATGAACTTCTTTGAAGATATCTATAAGCAAGCGAATTACATTGAGAAGACAGACCTTGAGGCTTTCATAGGACCTTTAAACAAGTCGATCACGCCACCAGAACTGGCTGAATTACATCGCCCGTTCACTGTCAACGAACTTTTTATCGCACTAAAATCTTCACATCGTGCCACCTCAACTGGACCAGATGGGATTCAATATCAAATTCTCAGTCACTCCTGGAACGAAATAGGTCCAATTTCGACAACACTAGGGAGGCAAGGGTGTGCATATCCAGTGGACCCATGGATATGAAAGCTCTTCTCTTTTGTCGAATTGGATTTCAACACTTTTATAGAATGGAATATTTGTGGTTTTATTTGAAAGCAGAAGCTACAGAGGGTGTGGATACATTTGTGGTGTTTTTTAATCTTAGCCTATTCTAACACTAAGGTATCTTTAAAAGAGGGAGAGTGTACATTGGCAGTTCTTTGGGGTCTCCGTTTCGCTATTTCACTTTAGATTTTTTCTTCCCTTTCATAAATGATGTCTCAAGAAAAATGAAAAGTCTATATATTATTATAAAAGACAGCATTTTACTTTCTGCAAAGAATTTCATATCGTGGTATCAATCATAAATGGATTGGTTTGATTATCATAGGTACAATTTCTCGCAGCTCCCAGAGCCAACACACGTTTATATGATTTTTATCAAAAGCCCACTGGTAAGATTTGAGCGGGATGAATCACTTGCTGATGTGGCTTACACGCTTCTTTATCTTTCTGTGGAAATATTTTTATGATAATTCATGGTCTTAAAAAGTTTTTAATTATCGAAATTTGTAGCTTCGTCATGTTTTCCATTTTAAACATAACATTTGGCTAATTTAAGGAAACCAACATCACAATAACTTATTAAATAATTCATAAATAAAACCCAAGTATTCAAATGATACAACAAAGAGATTTCTTAGCACTTAGCTCCACAAAACATGAAAATCATACTATTATGGACTCTGTGCAATATTTGGGGGTATAATATTTTGTTCTGACGTGAGCCCAAGATCACCTCAGTGTCTTACCACTAAAATAGGATTGAGGTTGAGGATACCAAAATACGACAGTAAAGGAGTGACTCCACAATGACCACATAGAAACTTCTAACATTTAAAGCAATTATTCTATTTTGATAAATGACACTTAATTTTCTTTTTTTGAGCTGTTATTTTGAAAAGGAAGAAGAATATTTTCTTACAATGTACGGCAGTTCATGTTCCAGTTCACGTACGCGACCGTTCCCGCGGCCCGAGAAAATACAACACCCATTGTACCAAACAGGTGCTGCAATCACGCATATTATTTTCATACTGATAATTCCCATAAATTTTCCCCATCCACACATGAGTTTTGCCATCTATGATCTCGAGGAAGATGTGCGCAAGCTACTTAACATCGATAACTTTCTCGATGGGCTTACTCCAAACGATTTTGTCGAAGAATTGAGTAAGGACCATATTCTTAAAGGTGCAGAGGTCAACAGTCTCGAGTACCTTGACCCCAAGCCATACATTCGGACATTTGAATCGACTCTAAGACATATTAAGCAGTTAGCAGAAGAGGCACGCGAGCTGCATGAAATTGCGGCAAAACAAGTCGAGGATTACGAGTTGAGCCATAGTAAGAATGTTCTTAAACTCTCGTCCGAGGTGGAGCAGATCGTGGCACAGTTTGGGAACTTGGACATTGAGATCTCAAGCATAACAGAGAAAATCGATCCTTTGAATCAGGCATTGAACAAAATCACCAATTCGCGTGACCGGTCCATCGAAACTATCTTCTTGATCAGAAGTTACCATGGTTTTTATACGAAGGAGAAATACGAGCCCTTAGAAAAGTTGCGTACCGCCCGTGACTCCGCTCTGAGGATGAAATGTGCCAAAACAGTAAACAATCTTCTTGTGTTGGCGAAAAAAATCAAATTGCTAATTGGAAACCTTCCCAAAGTCAACAAGTGCGTGACTTCAATCGAAAAGTACGGCGAGACTATGGAACAAGCCCTCGTAGAGCGTTTTGAGATCGCATCAGAGGAAAATGATTTCGATGAGATGAGCGAGATTGCCAAAGTACTCTTTGATTTCAATGGTGGCAGCAGCGTTGTCTCGGCATTTATGAACAAGAGCGATCTATTCTTAGTAGATGTATCCGAGGACGACGAGGGCAGTGAGGGTGAAGTGTTTTCGATTCTAGATGATGAGGAAATCTGGCAAAAGCTTGCCGACCCAAACGAACAGGTGCCCAATGTATTTGAGAACGAGACTACCGAACATCTTCTCAACAAGTTGAAGGTTTCCGTAAAAGGCCAGGCTCGTATCGTACAGCAAGTATTCGAGGTACCAATTCCCGTACTCAAAACAATGGTCCAACGTGTTTATGCGCAGATGATCCAAAACAGAGTATCGACACTTTTGCTGTATTCGCTGCAGTACGGACCCTTAGCACAAGTCCGTATTTTGCACGCGATCTACGTTTTGGTTGGTGATTTCACCAAAGACATGAAAGAATTCTTTATCATGAATGATTTCGACGACAACAACGAAATTGGGTCCAATCTTGATCAGTGCTACCACGATCTTTTCATTGAATATACCACAGATAATTCTTACTTCCGACTCGAGAAGGAGATGCTCGAGAACACCATCTTTGGCATCGCACAGGAGTTTGTTTCGAACAACGAAAAGGCATTACAGAAAAAAGAATTGGAGCTTAAACTCCATGAACACGAAAACGAGACATCGGCACTCAACATGGCTGCTATTGGGACCGAGCAGCCGCAACTTGAAAGAAGCAAATTGCTTTCCGTAGATAAACAAAGATTGAACAAGTTTAAGGATTATGTTAAGGCGAAGGTGCATTTGCCTGACGGATTATCCAATCCCAGGGACTCTATGCTGGGGACTCTGATGAAGGGAAAAGCGCTTATCAAGATAACGGATGCTCGCGTCGTTTTGAAAATGGCCATTGAGTCCGTCGCAAGAATTCTAGAATTGGCACCAGCAAAGACCCCGGAGCTATCGCTTGAGATCTTAGAAATGTTGATTCTAGATTTTGGTGGCCTTTATGTGGGAGGTGGTTTAGAGGTTGCTTATGATAGGGCAAAACAGGAACTATTGACCACTCCACTGCTGCAAGACCCGCAACTTGACTACTTGAAGATTTTCAATTTGACCAGTGAAGTTTTGTTACTCATATCTTCTTGCATAAAAAAAATCATTTTGCCATGCACAGTGAACAACCCATCGGTGAGAAGTCGGATGATCAGCTTAACCAATAGTTTTGTTCAGAGATGCGAAACATCGTTGAATTTGATTCTAGAATGTTTGGTGGAACTTGTGACCGTCAGGTTGAGCCATTACCTACAAAAGCAAAAGAAGAAAGACTTCATTTGTGACAGTATAAATACCACACAAGACTACACCGAGGTATGCGAGGAATTATCAGATTTTATTGTCCATTTGCACGCGCTTATGAAAAGGGACTTAAACGACAACAATCTCAATAATGTATTGATCAAAGTCGGGATGATTATGTTGAATTTGTTACTTGATCATTTCAAGAAGTTCAGCGTCAATTCCACTGGTGGGATTATATTGACTCAAGATGTCATCAGATATCAATCGGTCATTGAATCTTGGGGTATCGCCGAACTCAGTGAGAGATTCCAAATTTTACGTGAAATTAGCAACTTGTTCACCGTACAGCCCAACTTGATTAACTCATTGATCACAGAAGGTCACTTGGCCAGCTTAAAGATCTCTACTGTGAGGCAATTTATTTCTAAAAGGACAGACTTCAGTCCCTCATACATGGAGATGATTTTTGGACGCAAATAGCTGACGCAGAAAATGAGCAAGCGTGGCTTCAACTGTTTCAATCACATTTTGTTATACGAAGAGACCAAGAATAACACAAGCACCAAAATACCCCCACTATGAACAGCGAATGCTAACCTTTTTTCCCATGAACTAAGACCCAAGGAAAATAATGCTGGGCCATTCGATGTCTTTGATTTCAGAATTCTGTTCGAGAGTTCGGTGATTTTACGAGGGTGCATGATCCAGAAGTATAAAACGACAAAAGTGGCCACAAGACTCGCAAAGTAAACTTTCACACCCAAGTATGGGCTAGGCAAATAACACATGGTGGTTTCGTATGTTTTTTCACCAGTGTCACCAACGTCCTGAGGGTTGTTTAAAGAAAGAAGCTGGACTGCGGGATACTTTATACCATTGGTCATGGAAATCGTTTTGCACGAGATTTCTCTTGCCAACTTTTGGTTGTTGTCTGAGTAATCCAAGTGTGTCATGTCACAATAATCATGATCGTCTCCACTAAAGACTAGAACAGGTTTGAGGCTTTTCAAAATATCTTCTGCAAAGGGGAAGTCGATAACAGTTTGATACTCAACCCCTCTCATGAGCGGAAATGGATTCTTCGACTCTCTCCCTGGTCCACACTTTTCTACTTTAGGGTCTCTGTAAAACGGCACGTGCGAAAGAACTATGCGAGGGAAAGAAGGGTCGAGCAGTGTTTTAGCCTCCTCCAAGAACTTTTTTGCATCGCGGTTGACTTGGGGGTCTCCATGCGAGAGGGAAATTGTATCCAATTGAACAATTGTGTGGTTACCGAGGACATAAGCAGCATTAGGCTCACCGAAATAGGTTGCAAATCTTTTGGCTATTGCTGGGCTCACGTTCTGAAACCCAATATCGTGGTTACCAGGTAAGCCTCTATATGATTGCCTTTTACTGTTTTCAGGAAAGATATGGTTGAATCTTCTGAACTCCTCTAGCCAGGGCTCGTCGTCCCAATCACGTCCACCATCAAAAAGATCACCGATAAAGATCGTAGTGTGTGGATCAAGATTTTCCTGCAAGTACTTATAGTTGATGTAAAGATAATTATCACTCATTCTCCTGATCAAGTAATTGAGTACCCTCGGAAGCTTAGGGTAAGTATGATCATCTACTAGCTGTGGGTCTGCAATAAAAGCAATTCTATGTGGTGTTACCAGGGCACGGTCCCCAGTCCAGTGTTCCCATTTTTCCCATTGGCATGCATCAAAAGCGTTCTTCACACGCACACGTTCAACTACATATGTTGCAAGTAGCCAGTAAAGTGCAAGTGCAAGAAATAACCGTATGCTGAAAAGTCTTGTCACTGAAAAATCAGATTTTGTGGGGAAACTTTTGTTCTTTTCGTCATGGTGACCTGTACCATGAATTCCCAATTTTGAGCCTTGCGCTTCGGTTGATTGGGATGAGTCCAGAGATGATGTACCAACCCCATATTGGGAGGTTTTTGTTTTTTGCCGATGTCGAATATCCATGTGATTTATAGCGATTGAAAGATCCCTTAGGAAGGAAAGCGAGAGCTTGTTTAAGGTTTAAAGGGGGACATTGGGGCGCGGCCACAGTCGTCGCGCGCGTCTTGAGAATTTGGCCCCACACCTAGCTCGAGTCAAACCCGTCCAACACCTCCGCATAGTAGGACTTATCCCAAGTTAGTTCAAAAGAAATCCGAGAGAGGCTTATACTCTAGTATTTATTTCATTTCGAAGCCATTTTCCAAGGAAAATAAGAAAACGTTGGGCCTTCAATAAAAGATGAATTAGCTGGATTCGGTCGCGTCCGCGATGACTGGCACTGGAAAGTCGACTGGCCCCAACACCGGACCCGATCGCGCGCTTGGCCCTACGGTCTGACGTGGACCAGATGCCTGGCGGCCAGATCACTTTGGTCAAAACTTGAAAACGGAAATATTCCCGGAAATAAGCATTTCAAAAAAAAAAAAAAAGGCAAATAATTGCAAGAAGCAATGACTGAAACTAACCAGAAAAGGCGAAAACTTCGACTGAGTGATTCACTGACAAAAAACGCCTCGTTACTCTATAACTTTGATAACGTTAACCAGCTCCTCCACAAGGATGGCCGTATCAGGCTCGACTTCAATGGTTCATGTTCGGCAGAAACAAAGTATGAATATTTCGGCAAAAGCAGCTGGGATACACCTGACACTCTCAAAAAGACCCTTGATATTCGTCACGAAGAGACCCTATTACCTCGTCGCCGCACGAAAAATATCATCGACCCATTGCCTGATGACGTGTATGGGGCATTTCACAGGCGCATGAAGAAAGATGAAAAGTCCCGTACGCTAACAGACAGGGCACGCATGTACTTCGAAATGGACAACCTCAAATCACTGCTTGAGCTTCTTCAACAGCATGATTGGAACAAGCACTTACCACATCTTACCATGATCAAAGACCGTAACGATATCGATGAGCTTTTGTGGAAACGAAACGCCACAATCCAAGAAATCGAGAAGACGCTTGCCAAGTTCTCCAATTGGGAAGCAAGATGTGCTGATCTTTCTACAGACATGAAGAGATTTGAATCTCTGCATAATATGGCCTTGCTCGATGAAGATGATGACGATTCTGATGAATCCATTCTCCGTGACTCACTAGATCAATTGGCCAAGAAACGAAAACAGCAACGCATTAAAAGATACGGCAGACCAATGAAGATTTTTCTAGGGAATGGCCATCATATTAGATACGATCCATATCTTACACCAACTGTGGCGGTCGAGGAAGATAGCAGTTGAAACTAAGAAATTGCATATAAATGAAACAGAGACACACACAAAACACTCGTTGCAACGACATCTCAAGTTGAAACGCTTGTGGAATTCAGATTTCAAATAAGCTTATTAAGTGGTAAATACTCTCGTGGACTGGACCATGCGAGTGAACAAACTCCCAAAAGATCCAGGACTGGACAATTTTGTTTGCATTGCAAGATCACCTATTGGATAATCAACAAACGCCACAAGCTTTGGCTGCTGTCTCAATTCCATTTCCGGTTTACTAGGACGGAATCCATCCATCATGGATGGCCGAACACAATATGATGCCGCCAAAGTTTGCTTCAAGTATATGAAAGCAAGAGCAGTTTGCAGGAACACGAAAAGAAGCTGCAAGTTCGATACCGACATTCCTTTTCCGTCAATTGAACCAATGGTTGTGGTAATTTTCTCAGCAAGATCGATCCCTTCGACAGTTATAAATCTATTCAAATGGAATATCATGAGATAGACCTCTTCCATTGAAGTGAAATTAAGAACCAGTAAATTCAAAGCCAAAAACACTGCATTATCGCGGCATGTAATAGCATCTGCGAGGTTTTCCGTTGTGGTATCCACGTGAAAGAGCTTGACAATAGAATTGACGAATTTCTTTTTCGCCAGATAGGTGTTATTGACAACACGGTAGACCGAACGCAAAAACAGATAATTGCTCAAATGCCCGTTGACTTCCGACTTTTTTGAGTACTCGCACGCCATTCTAATAGCTTCAACATAACTCCGATCTGCGAGTGATTCATGCTTATCAAAAATTTCTGAGTGCAATTCCGTGGCAATTCTCTTGATGGACTTCTTTGGAGATGCCTCTAATGCGATTATTGTGGAGATCGAAAGTTTTGGGTTAGCAAATCCTAACTTGGTAACAACTTGAAGAAACAGAACAGATGCCTCTCCAACGTCAGACACATCTTGGAGACAAAGACCAAGAATGGTACTGATGTATCTTTGAATGACACTTGAACATACGCCATCAGCAATATTGTTAGAACCCTGACCAAAAAAACCAGTATTAGCCACTTCTGAATCTTTTGAGGACTTGACCATCTCTTCGTTTCGTTTCATTAGTTTCTCTTCTTCTTTCTCCAAAAACAAAGTGAGCCCCCTTATAATTTCGAGTTTGGTCTTTTTTGAAGAAGATTTGAGTTCCGAATCGAGGATACTCAAGATTGATTCCGAGAGAAAAAGCCGTGGATGGTACGTGGCAACACACAACAAGTTTTTGAGTGCGGTCAGCCTAGTCAAGACTTCGTTATTTGGCTGACAAAAGAATAACAAAAACCTTGAAATGAGACTAGTGATGCTTTCGTTTTGCCTCAAACCAATATTAGACCTAAGAAATACATCCTTCAGGGTTTCAAAATTGCAATAACTACCGAAACATCCAAGTAGATGTAACACCTTTCGTATTTTTGGTATTTCTGCATGCGATGCCTTGTTTACCAGAGATAAAGAAGGCCAAAGTAACCTCATCGACGATATTGCGGCTTTAATCAAAGGGTCCACGCTTGAAATCCTCGAGAACACCTCAATGATCTGAACTGCCTCATGTAGTTCTCTTGTTTGAAATTTTGTGAGTCTTTTGAGTAGTATTGAGTTTGTCTTGGCAACGTATTCCGGACGCAATGCCTTCATATTTGGTAGAGCCAATTTCACAATTTTCAATGCACTTAGACACATCACTTCTCTGTCAAAAATTTCTTCAACCAAGAATGGTTGAAGGGAAACCAACTGATCTTGACTTACCAACCGAGAATCGCATTCAGCAAGAGCAGCGATAAAGCCAAACGCTTTCTCAGTTCTTTCCATTTCAGAGGAGTCAATCGAATCCACAATCCTGTCAAAAGCTGCATCGAATATCTTCTTCAAGTTTTCAAATCGACTTGATTTGGCTTTAGCGACCCGGAGCTCCCGACGGATAAAGGACAGAAGAAGATTGCACGTGCTACCTCCAGAGTTTGCCAACTCAATCATAACGTCGGAACATTGCTTATGGTTTTCAGATTCAAAAAACATACTGTTCAACGCCATTTGAGCAGCTTCATTAATTGAAGGTTCTTCATCTTCCAAACGTTTAAGGATTCTAGATGCAGCAAAACTCATCACTTCTATTTGATCAGAGTATTCGAAAACATTCCGCATGATTTTCAACACTCGCTTGCGAACCAGAGTTCCCACATCACTAGACCGGTTTCCTATCAAGACGTGGTACTTTGCTATATGTTCTTTGCTCGAGAACATATATTGACCCAAGAGATCAATGACGGCATCCTTTGACAAAGCAGACCCACTTGATAAAACTTTTGAGATAGAGGTGTTTATCCTTTGATGAAGCAAAATCTTGGGATCTCGTGTTACTAGCGGTGAGAGCATCCGGATAGCTTTGGCTGCTAGTTTGACTTTCGAAGACTCCAAACAAACGGTAAGAATGGCTAGAAAATCATTATACAACTTGTCGAAAGTTGTTGTGAGAATGAGCAGTCTATAAGTTTTGCTTGGATTGAAAATGGTATCCAGCACCTTAAGCGAGGGAAGGACTTCGTTTGCTAAAGTCGCCAACTTCAGGTCCAAGAGTCCCATAATATTCATGGACTCCTGAGTCATTTCATTTAAATCCTTTGAAATCACAGTGAAGTACTTGTTTTCAGTTTGATCCAAGATTGAATGGTCGTAAACTCCTTTGTAGAATACAATTGTTTTCAAGAGTTGGAACTGGAATGGCGCACTTTCTTGAAGCAGCTTCGAAGACTGGTCCTTGAGATGATGTAGAATAGATTGGTACAGGGTGTCGAGTTTCAACAAATTTTCCTTTGAAGGTTTGTTGCCAAAACTCAAGGATTCTTTAGTTTTGATTTTTAGCTCGAGACATTCCAACCCAAATTTGGCAATGATTTCGAGAGCATAAGGCTCCTCTGGCGCAGGAATAGTTTGTGAGCTCATGGCAGAAACCAAAGTATCAAGAATACCCGATATGGCAGTCTCAGCACCGGGCCACTCAGGGGTCGACATCATAGCAGTCAAGTCTTCCATGAGCCCCAGAAACACTATTTTGTAGAGGGTATCAGTGGCAGACATCCGCTCGAGGAAAAAATCAGCTATTTGTGTGGCAATACTACTCGCTTCTTCTAAAACGGTACTAATTTCACTCAAAATAAGGCCTCTTTTGACATTGGATGCACCATGAGGATTGCTGCTTTTTGGCAATGAAAGTAGTGCCGCCACTTCGTTCTTGAAGTCAGTTGCGTCGAAGCTCTGAATGATTTCAACGAGGAAAACAGTGAAGAACAGCACGTTAGCTCCATGAGAAAGCTGAATAGTTCGTGGTAAGCCCTTTTGAAGCGCCAACCTGCTAATGTTTGACAACATTTCATTTACAATGAATTTCCGCTGGGATGGGTATCGTTTGAAAACACGAGCAAGAATCCGAACCATGACATTTCGCAATTGGTCAAAGTCCTTTATTTTTGCTTCACCGAAGACGACTTTGACACACATGTATTCGATCTGGGTCAATGTTTGGTCATCAGACACACTCAAAGTCAATTGGGAAGAGAGCTTTTCCAAACATTCAATGACGTCACCCAAAAGAGAGTCATATGTATTTGAACCAATGATTTTTAGTAGCAGCTCTGAAAGAAATTCCACAACGCAGTCGATGTAAGACTGCAAATAAAGTTCCCTGTCATCCGTATTCGTATTTAGAATCACCAATAACAAAGATGAAGCCGCGATACAAAGGCGGAGGGTCCCCACATGGTGCTTATTGGATTGGGAATTGGAATGGCGGATCGTTCCGAGACATAAATTCTGGATTTCCTTGAGGTATTGGGAATCACATAAGGACATGCTCAGCGACTCGATGAGGTCAGATAAGTGACCACTAATTTCTCGTAAACCTTCTTTTGTGAGGATCACACCATGCTCTTCAGATCGGGATATGTAAGGGCCATGGTACTGGGGGATTCTGAAGAGTTGGGCATATCTAGACCATCATCCAATATGTTTTGGTCAAGAAAATCGTAGAGAGCAACGAGACGCGAGTCTTTGAGTTTGGACCGATCCAATGTGATTCTGCGACGCGTCATTCTTGCAATACTTGAATCTTGAGGCGGTCCCCTCTTTCTGTGAGGGATGGGACCACAAAGCTCGGCGTCAAACTTCCTCTTATAGAAATTCATGTGGTGCAAAAGCTGCTGGTTATCTTCTGTGCCATCTAGGAGATGGAGTTGATCGCAGGCCATATCAGAGAAGTCGAGATTGTTGCCAAAGTCAGCAAGATTAATTTCTTCTACACATTCTGAATTTTTCAATAAACCATTGAACATTTTCGACACTTCAGGAAGTTTTGGTGGTGTTTCGGTGTCTCCCGCAATGACGGGACGTTTGAATTTGAGCAGATGGAGTTCTGTATCATCAAAATCTCGGAATTTCGTTTCCACCCGCCCCATAAATTCCTCGACGGCACCATCGGAGTGATTAGAGTGCTCATTATCGACCACGCTGAATAAGTCTTTGGCCTTTCGTGGTAAGAAATCTTTGGGTTCTAGGGCCTTTGGGTGGACGCGTGAGAATGTCACTAGTGGAGCGAGGTCCTGGGTCGGGACCAAGTGGAAAAATGGAGTGACGCCAAGAATCTCGTTTAAAGAAGGGGGATCCATTTTTGACACAGTAATATGAAAAAATGAAAGGATAAATAAAGGTATTTGATTTGTGATTTCCAGGTGGTTGCAGCTTTCAAGGTTTTGTAGCTTTTATATTTCGGGCAGATGGTAGGGCCAGAGATGCCGTGGCACAGAACGCGGTGCGACTGGGGCCATATTTGGGTGCAAAGTTGTGCGAACGGCGGAGGCCTCAGGCCGGGCCCACCAGGGTCTACGGAAAGATATGATTATAGAAAGAGTTTTTTTTTCTTTTCTTTTATATATTTTTTTTTTTTTGGTTGAACGTGAATAAACAAATAATAAAAATAAAACAGAGTTGATTGAATGAGTCTATGAATAAATTACAATTTCCAATTCTGAATATATTATGGATCCTGTGGAAGAGTTTGAATTGTAAATCTGTTCGCAGCTTCCTCGACGGAGGCCCGTTCAACCCCCATTACATACTGTATTTTCTTTGTGGAAGTAGTTTATTTTGTTTAAATGTATACTTTGGTCGTGGCTATACATTATATTGTCTTCTGGCCTTAAAATCCCGAAGGAAAAAGAAAAAAAAAAAATGCAGACCGGTGAGCAACGTCTTCAATAGATTTTTGAGGCAGACCAGGAGTTGAAGATCCTTCATACACTGAGTCTAGAGAGCGAGAAAGAGTATTTATTATTCAATACACCTGTATCAGGTAGCAGTTTTATGACATTATTTGAAAGCCTTCTTGGTTTGAAAAAACCCGCAAGATTTCAGCTTTGAACGAAGAATTGGTTTTACAAGTAATATTTGGTCCGAATGTTGCACAACTTTGGCATCTCCATATTGAAACCATGCCCTTGAGTCTGATTGGTTTCTTCGTAGAATATGAACACCCCAGAATTTCAAGTATTTCTTTCCATTCATCCTTTAGATGTGGGTTTAATTCTCACCTGTGGCCAGAATTTAAAATGCTTAAGTGTCAAATCATATTTACAATCATTGTTATTCCCAACCTTCTGTCAATCCTGCAGTTCAGTTATCGTACACACTCTCACAATTTCACCTCATGGTTACGCAATCTCTCCAACTCAAGAAGGTTACAATATAACCTATAAATCAGGCATGTAAATATTTCGCGTTAAAAAAGATCCCATTTAAAATTGGCGATGAAGCCTTCTCTTTTCAAGAACCAAATCACTTGCGTGTATTCAGTCTTGATATATCCGGCACATAACTCCGTATCGTCCTTATCTCGCATGTTGTGCTGACAAGATAACACAATAGGACCTGCACATAATGCTGTTATGTCCTTTAATTACCAAGGTTGTAGGTCAATTGCCCCCGTGAACTCCATAGGGCAAGAAATCGCACGTATAAAAGAGCCGAATTCCGCAAGCACAAGTTTCCAAGGAGGAATTTTAGTCACACATTCGCAGGTTAATCTCCATCATCATTTGAACCATTTATCAAAAACTTCAGTATCATCACCGATAATATCCGTCGCGAAAGTCGAGTGGCTATTTCCTTTTTCTAACTCCTTCCCTTTCTATTTCCAACAAAAAAATAACTCCCACATGTTGATTCTCCAGAATATCATGTCCGCTATAATGGGCTCAAATACCCTAGCTTCTTCGGGAATCATCGACATAGATCTGGCTGGTCCTTCTGTAGAGGGTTCTCTCAAGTGTGCTGGAGGTGAAAACGGCAGATATTTATGCGCAGTCGCAACCACCGGTAAAGGCAGCCAGGTCGACCTTTCTGCCATGAAAAACGTAGACATGGCACGTACTTCAATTGAGGGAACAATCAAATGCGCTGGTGATAATGGCTGGTATTTGTGCGAGGTTGATACCAGCGAGTCAGGCCAAAAAGTCGTTAAATCGGACGAGAAATAATCACGCCTTGGTGAAGGCGAGCTTTTCAGAAGAGGCTTTTAGAGGCTCGGCCTCCAATCACAAGCCACGAAACCTTCTCATGTGCACGCAAGTATTAAATTAATAGGACCTCGTTCGTATTGATCTTTAGTATGCATGTATCATGCTTGCAGGAGGGAGCAAAATAAATTAACTGAAACAAATCAAACGGATAGCCACAACAGAACGGTAAATAAAGCAACATAGCACTTTCGAAATGAGGAATTAATTCGTGGAACCATTTTATTGTATTGACAATAATCAATAAATAATCCTGTGTTCAATAAATAAAGTCTGGCCGAATTCACGACATCACACCAAACTGTGGATAGCAAAAATTGTGGGCTATGTCCGTTTCATAGGAAAAGAAAATCGTTTAGCCAGCATGAGATCTTTCTCTCTGGGAAACACAGATTGGACCGGCAGCCTGAGTAATTCTGGAAGAGCGACTAATGGGTGCTTCCCCCCCAAAAAAATCCCCGTTTTATAAATTTTCAAAAGACAGCAAAGGCGGAAGGCCTTGTTTTGAAAAATCCCCTTCGGAATACGCATCAGTTGGATGTAAAAAGGAAAGCCCCTGAGGAGTAGCGACCCATGTTAGCCATAGATTCCTCGCAATACTATGTGTGTCGAAAACATTGATATACTTGTCATCGGAGTCCATCAGGGGGCGCACGTAGTTGAGGTATTCTCTCGTGGTCAAGTTATTGGCCGTCAAAAATATATGGAACACAAGGAGCATAAATGGATAGACACAAGCAAGGCACCCAACGAGAGCCAAGAAGAAAGATACAGGCGAATGTGAGATGGAGTCCTGGAATGTCACTACTTGTGCACCATTGACTCTAACATCGTGCAGTTTGAAGTAGAAGCAATGAACAAAGGAAAATACTGCAAGGTAAGTGCATAGAATCACGCTAGTGAGAAGAAACCATAGGAAATAGCGATAGTTTCTATACCCCACGCAGTTATTAAGGAAAATGCAATGGTGGTCATGGTTCAGCACACATGAGTTGCAGACACCACAATGGCTCATCCTTGGAGCCCGCCAGATATGACATGTAGGACAGTATTTAACAGTGACACCATTGATGCGGTCGGAGAAATAGGGCAAGGATACCGTATTGAAGTATTCATCGGGTCCGTTTGTCGTCGATAATTCGGAGGCATCAATAGGAACATGGAGGTTCCGCGGCTGGATGCCCGGGTCCAAAGTAGCGGCCTTGATGAAGAAGGCGGCAGTCAAAAACCACAAATATGCAAATATGATCACCACAGCAGGGCTGAGGTGGCGCCATGTCCATGGTGCCTCATAGACGAAGTAGAGCACCGCACAAACCACCATTATTAGCGACACAAATAAGTTCAACGGCGCCTGTTTGATTGTACGGAGCCGGCCACCACAAAGGTACCATACACGCATGTCCAGGTGGTTTTGTACCTGGTAATTTTTCAAGTTGGAGGCGTCTGTGCCCACAACATAGTTTGGGTCTGTGAGGATCCAGTTGGTGATGAGCCAATGGACGCTAGAAATGCCGGGACGAAGCCGGGGTCGCAGTCGTCCATGTGAAAAAACCATGCTATGTGTTCAGTTTGTAGATACGTGTGGGTGGATGTGTCTGTCAGGTGGAATTTGGGAATGACGGGCCGGTCCTCTAGTATGGTGTCGAGTTGTAGCTATTTACGCTCTATGGGTAAATATTTGGGGACCAGAGCAAAAAAACACGGGCTGCAAATAGTTGGTATCAGTAGGAGAAGGGAGTGTAATGCAATAGAGCACCGGGATTCTGGTCTATCTGATATATTAAGGGTGTTCCATTGACTTCAGTGATGAGACATCAAACATTCGGCCCGAGTTGTTACTGCGCTCTCGGTGGGGCTGGTGGGACGGTGGATTTAGGTGGAAGCGCGGCGTGGGCCTAAATCTGGGCCCGAGCATGCCTCCAAACTAGGTTGGGCCATAATTACTTCAGTGAGATGGAATTTATAAAAAAGATGAATATCCTATGACTTAGAAAGATTTACAGTTTAAAGAATAATTTCACTCTTTTACCCTTGTGAATAATTAGAGTCTAAGGTTCTTATTCAGTGAGATTCCATGTCTAGAAATCGGTGGGCCCGCGAAACAAGATGGCCCCGATTGGAGCATGTTTACAGTTTGCAATATTTTTCCTAGAGTATTTTTCTTAAAATTATAAATCTATAAAGCAGCTTCAGATATTACTCGGAAGTTGCCTCTTGGTTTTGGTCTGGCAAGGAAAACAACATTGTGTGGACCAATCACGTATTTCAGATACTGCTAATGTCTTTCACAATGTCGCTGGAGAGTGAACATGTAGCGTGGCTGCAATTATTAACTTGAGCTATACTATACCAAAGATTTGCGTCTGAAATGACCGCAGTGAATATGAATTTCACCTAAAAGTATCCATCTATTTTACTTTGTCTTTAAAAAATGATATTCTATGCTCGTTTGTTATTATCAGCGAAAGATTTTCAAAAATAAAACAACACCAAAAAGTGGTAGTTAAACGGATCAAATGAGAGAAGCTACCTGGCTCCCGGATTAGTGGAAATATTAAAATCATTTTGACTTCAAATTAGGGGGTCCAATATTTATTCTGGTTCAAAAACAAAAACAAACATTATTCATGCTTTTTATCATTCATTGTATGATCAGGTTATTAAGCTTGACCTATCTTAAGTCACTAAAAATGGCTTAGAAAGTTCAAGTTATTCCACATCTGAGCCACACGGAAAGTTTCAAGCTTATTTAATCACTCATGTATTCTTAACAGAATACTGCGATTGCAGTTTGAGCGTGATCACCATTTTTTCGTGAAAACTACAATTGCACAGCCCTATTGGAAAGATACCAATGAAATATCGATATAATGCAAATATACATTCAAGAGAAAACTGAAACTTTGTAGATTTAACAGATCTCAAAATTTCAAAGTTCCTGTACTATAAAAGACTTAAGGTTTCCAAGGTTCCCAACGGACAAATTTACCCCCAAAATACCTCGAATCATCTAAAAATTCAAGATGAAAGAAATACGTGTGATCATATCAATTGGAATATTTTTGATGCTGGTGTTGGCTGACCCAAATAAACAAGGAATTGAAGTGAAGGTTGACATGAACGCAAGCCCCAACTATCAATTCGACAGTGGCCTCAAATATAATGCTCCCCATGATCTTGATCACCATTTCAAGTATGATCACGAATATGCAAAGGAATCGAACGAGCCTACATCAGTGGGAAGTCAGATACGTGATTTTATGAAAAGATTGAAGGCATTCACCCATGATAAGTTGTTTGATTTTGAAGGCTTCAGGAACGCGAATGCAGAACTTAAAGAGCAGCTTTTGGAAATTAACAGTTGGGCCAAGGAGGCCATTCATCATGACGACGTACTCTCAAAACAGCTCACATTTGCGGAGCGTGTGTTCCGCACCATGACGGAAAATGCCGAGTTGTTAGACTTCCATAGCTCGAAAAAGACTCTAGCCCTGAGTTTAATTTGTCGAGTGGCACAGCTAAATGTCCAGCTCTTGGGATTACAAGATTCCGAAGGGGAGCCTGATCCGTGGGTCAAAGGATATATCTATAAGCTCGCTCTGTTTCGAAGCAACGTGAAGTTCTGGGAGGAAATATTCATGGAGTTGGACAATGTATCCATTACATTGTTTGTGGAGTTTTACATTCAAATCACAAAGGCGAAAAAATCCATCGAGGAATTGGAGGGTTTCTTTCCCAAAGAACGAGCCAGGAGGTGGCCATGATTATCTCAAAGCCGTACTCTGATACACTGAAAGTGAGAGGGTAGTTTATTTTGGGCGAATTTGATGTTTAAGTACTAGGAATGAAAGTTTTGAAAAGTGATGGCTAATCCACTTCTAGATGAATCTTTAAAGGATGTATTTGAATTCTATGAAGCACTTACCTGTTATAAAATATAGGTATGGATTGTATGTCTCCATAGAACCCAAAAATATGGTATATGTGGCGAAAGGTTATGGAAAAGTATGGAAGAGTTCTATTTTGTGAGTTGTTAATAAAAGCTTTGCATATATCCCAACTCTTTGGGGGGCCTATGAAGGAATAGACCGGAATGATCAACTACGCTATTAGTGAAGTTCATACCACCACAGGATTCATAAGTGGCTGGATGAGGTAAGGGGTCGAAGGGAATAATCCAGATAATACCTGTATCATAACTGGTGTAATAGAGTGGGCTCATGAGATCAAAATACTTCTGAAATTATCCAAAATCACAAAAAATCTATCTTTTTAGCGAAGAAAATTCCTTTACATGAATAGAAAAGAGATATTTTCACCACATAAAAACAAGATCTTCAAGGCGACCACAGAAGGTTTCCACAATTATACCAGATCAGGAGCCTAAGTTTCCGACCAAAGGGACCAGAAGTTCTTTTAAAAGCCTTGGATATTCTTGCAAGAGGGGTTTCTCCACGTAAAAGTAGCCAGTCAACGAACATTGTGTTTCTGACCACATGACTAAAATCAGCTATAATGTACTGGAGGTGCGTCTGGTTTGGGCCAAGCAACGTTAATTCTGAACCGATATTTTTTGATGATACATACAAGAAAATATTGTCGGGGTGTAAAATAAACGTTCTAGGAGTGGTTAATATATTTATTTAAGCAAATAATAATATTCAAAACTATTCTAACAATACTTCATTCGGAAGCTTGTGTTCAAGTATTAGAAGAAGGACAATGGTGACTCCAGTGTGTCCAATTTAGAGAAACTGGCGTTTATAAAACAACCGTCAATCTTGTGGTATTGCGATATTTATGAGAATTATGATTCTTTCAACTATAAAATTATTTTATTCAAACACATTAAAAGAAGATTACGACTGTTTGTTAAGGGTAACACATTCAGAAACAAGATTATTAGCATTGGCCCTACTCGTGAGAGCCAGGTGCGCCCCCGGGCCCAAGTACCCCAAAAAGCGAGACAATTTTGCACCTTGGGTTTGGCCCGCGAAGAACGCGCACTGGTTTCCGGGCATGAACCACAACCGAAAAAATACCGGACCAAAGAAAGAAACCAAACACCCCCAAAAGAAACCACACCACCATGTTTCTTCGAAGCTTTCGTCTGCTGCAGCCAGTATTAGGTCGGCATGTCAATCCAATCCAGCTCCATAAGTGGCGCCCGCAGGCCTTGCACACCAAAGATTTGCGTCATATGCGCTCTTTGTCTCTCAGTCCACGTGCGGCCGGGGCCCTTCGGAGCTATGGCACTATAGTGAATATTTTTGCCGGAGCATACTTGGGCGGACTCGTTGTTTGCTTCACTTCGCTTTACTTCCTCTACAAGGATGCGGACCAGAGACAACACATCCCATTTCTGATCAGTTTCAATGACCAGATTCTTGCCGTAAAGGCGATCGGTAAGGACGATGTGTTAAAAAGTCCGCGACACGCAGTAAAACACTACCGTAGACTTTTGCTCAACATGGCCAAGGCGGAACAACCAGACTTGCACTTTGATGAAACTTTGCCCGATGGTTCACGCAACTATGCCGTGCCCATATTACCCGCGGAGGTGCTTATTAGGGGCAAGAATGCTGAACTTGCAAACTTCTACATTGATATGTTGTTGCGTTACTCAAGGGCCCTTTTGGCCAAGGGCGAGCTTGACGTTTCCGTGTGGATCTTGAAATCAGTCATTGATGACGATGATATATTCTACCGACTTGGTGACGCCGAGCGCATGGCGCAATGTGGCCGAGTTTTAAGCAAGGTCACACCAGATCCCAACGAACGCATTTCATACTTGCAAAGATCGATCCATATGCTTCAGAGTACCTTCAGAAACATTCTTCTCGACGAACAATACTTGCTTCAGGACCACTCGTCCATCACCGATGAACTTATTTTGTCATTGAATGCGTTGGCCTTCTCATACGCCCTGGACGCTACATCGTCACCCAGAAAACAGAAGAATGCGCTTTTGACCCAAGCCCTCAATATCTATTTGGCTAATTTGAAGGCTGTCAGTAGAATCAGTGAGGGGTTGGCTCTTGGTCAATTCTCTCAGTCTTCCTTCCCGCTCTTCAACTGCGAGCCGGAAAACATACAGGCTACTGAAGCCGAGATGAAAGCTCACATTGCTGAAATTCTCTGGGCAAAGGGCTACAAGAAGAAGTCCGTGGCCTGGGCTGAAGAGGTCGTACAGGACACCTTCTACGATAAGGGCAATAATGCTCGAGTATCACCAATCCTTATTAATACGTTGGACAATCTCATTACGATGTATGGGAAACTCAAGGATACACCAGCTCGCGAAAGGTGCGAGTCCATTAAATCTGAAGTTGCCGTTTTTGAATACGACGACGACTCGTGGTATACAAGTGTCATTCAGAGATTCACTAAAGTCATTTACTACCGTGGTCCGCTTGGGATCATCGAAAAGGTCTTGAAAGAAAGGTTTGGCCCTGCACAACCCCTTCCTGAGCTCGAGGAGTTTGAAGACGAGGATGAAGAGTGATTTTGGGGAAATTCTATGGTATATTGTGTCGTTATACCTTTCTTCTCCGCAATGGTTTTCGATTTGCACGAAAAAAAAAAAAAAAAGCAGATGTGCAATTTCTTCATTTTATTTCATCATTTCAAAAGGTCTCTATGAAGTTGCTTTCAGCCATCTGAATATGATTACGGCAGAGTTTTCCAACCGATTTGGTTTGGCTGCAACTCCCAGGCTTTTCATCGTATTAGGGTGCCCACGCGAGTGCACACATGTTCACTGGCCGTTTCCTGTACATACGCGCGTCGTCGCGACCAATCACAGTGTTAACATGTGTAAGGAAAGTCCGGGGTTTTTCGGGTACTACATAAAAAACATCACGGACCCGGGATATCTCACGTCAAAGAAGAGTCTGACAGCGAGCAAAAAAAAAAAAATCCCCAGATTTCTCCACCTCCTTTTCAGCCCTCGATTCTCAACAAACACTCATAAATTATTCATCAGGTTTCAATAATGTCTTTTGTTACTCGTGTTGGTCTTACGCAGAGACTCCCAGCTTCTTCCCCATTCCTTAAGGCGTCCTTTGCCCGTGGTCTCAAGACTATCCCACAACCACCCGGAAACATTGTTGGCACTGTCAACGATGCCTACGTTCCACCAAAGGCCCACAAGACCCATGGGTCATGGCACTGGACTTCAGAAAGACTCGTTGCCGTTGGTTTGATTCCTTTGGTTGCTACCTCTTTCACCTCCACAACTTCAGTCATGCTTGATACCTCCTTGTCTGCATTCTTGTTGTTCCACTGTTACACCGGCTTCCAATCCTGTATCACTGACTATATCCCAAAGAGAGTCTACGGCTCGTTGCACAACTATGTCATGTACTTATTGACTTTCGGCACTGGTGTTGCTGGTTATGGTATCTACGACTTGGAGCAGAAGGAAGAGGGTGGTTTGTCTGGTATCATTTCCAGAATTTGGCACGCATAAGAGTGTTTCCATTTCCGCATCTAAATCATAGAAGGGTTTTTGAACACCTATCAATCAATATATTTATCAGCATGTTATAGTTTCAAAATATTAAAAGAACAAAGAAAAAAAAAAAAAAAAGAGAGACCCCATGTTTTCTAGAATATGCATAATTCACTGGAATTCTACCCACATAGTTCCTTTCTAACAGGTACTACGCTCTCATGTAGCCATTTTTGTAGGATTTTCTTAGCACGGCCAACCAGCATCACCATGAGGTGTTCGTGTTTTATATTTCTCAACCTGTAGTTCGTTTCGTTGTACGCATCACGTAAGACTGGCGTGTCGAATATTCGTAGAAGGCTCCTTTCTTCATCGATTTTTAGCTTCACTGTTTGTGCATCAATCATCGAGATAAGCACCATGTCTAGCGTGGGGATATCACGCACATACGGCTGAACTATAGGAAGTAACTCGGTGTATTTCACTTCATTGCCGACATTTTCTCCCAATTTAGACAAGATAGAAAGCTCGACTAACTTCTGCTTGGCTCGGTCAGTCAAGGCAATATATTTGTTTGGTTCTTTTGCATAGTTGGGGCACCCACCGAACGCGAAAAGCTCAATGGTATTTAGTATTTTGTCCTGAAGTTCGTCCTCTGGGCACACCGTTGCATGTGAATCCAAAAGATCTCTGAAATTGTAAATTCCCTTGGCTTCAATCCGTTGAAGTAATATTTCTTGAGTGATCATTTCCAGAGAATATTGAAGTCAGGAAACAAAAGGGTTAGGGTTTAGGCCGAAGGCTAAAAGGCTCGCTTGATGTGGTGTGGGTTCCGGGTCGGGCATGTGCCGGGCCGCACTGATTGTCAACAAGCCATGGGCTGGGCCTGGGGGAGACTCACAGTGCGGGGCCGGCCCCAAGATGTATGAGGAAGATATGAGGAAGTCAAAAACAAAAACAAAAAACATAAAAACTCCCCTATGCTCATGTTTGGGGGTTCTCAGAGAATATATGAATGTTCTTTTCTGACATGCTTCAAAAGATTCAGTGCAGATGCATGGTCATAAGCTCCAGAATTTTGTGGCAGTTATCATTTTCTGTGTTGGTAGTGTATCACGGCTTGTTTCACACATGGGGTGATGTATCACCATGTAAATTAACTGACATTTCCGGGTAGATATTTTGCACAATGCAGTCTAAAATTTTCATCACTAGAAGCAAGTTCATATCGCTGTTTTTTCCTGGAAAATCTGTGTGATTATTGTGTGGATCCTCGGCAAATATTCTCACAAAGCTTTCAATGCTGGCTTTGATATCTTCTTCGCTTTCGTTTTTAAACCACATCAACGAAAGACTGACAGACGGCCTCTTCTTTAATTGATGATGAAGTAATTCAAAGATGCAATCTCGAACCTCACTTATGGTTTTAGGAGGAGCCGGGACCGAAGATGATTCGCTGGTCTTGTCGAAGAGCGAACATCGGAGGGTTTCAATTAAATGCGCTAAATTGGTATCATCAACTACCAGGGATTGGCCAACTTTATCTAGAAGAAACGCACCAATGATACTTTCGACCTGGGTTCCCAATGCTCCAAGAGAGAACATTATAGATCGAGACAGTTTCATGAATGACGCCAAAACAGGCTTTCTGCCACTAAAGTTAGTGATTCCATCAATCAAGGAAAATAGCGGGGAAAAAAAGATAGTGGGCATATCTGCCAGTTTCCATAGGTAATGGCGTAGCGCCACAGACGCAGAACTAATATTGGAGTAAACGCTCAGGGACACGGATTTTATCTTTTCAAAGCGCAGCAGAGTATGTGGTTTGTTATTAGGCGGAATTTTGTCTTTCAAACTGCTGCTTAATTTTTCAGAGACTCCGCCAAGAACCGTTGAGATTAGGAAATCAGGTGACGAGAGTTTTGTCACAAGTTTGGCAATAACCAAGTCGGCCAAAAGAATCGTCAAGAAGTTGGTGACTATAACTGAAGATTGCGGACCTTGCATCTTGGTATTTGGCTCGGAGAAGACGGTCAGTAGAATTTCCTTTACTAAAACCCTGAGGTAGATTTGGCAAGGCAGTTCTTCCACCTTTTGCAGGTGTGGTAGTCCGGCATCAAAGGATTGCTCTGTCTCAAAGGATTGGCGAGAATAATAATCAATATAATCCTTAGGATGTGACCATCTCTTATCGAACAGAATGTGGCTTTCACTCAAGTATTTCTTTCGGAGAGTCCCGAGATCGGGGCTTTCGAGGATACTATGGGAACATCTACGGATAAGTAACGAAGCATACGCTGGGATTCCAGTCTCGACAGCGTTGTCCCGCAAATGTCCGTCAAGAATTTCTGCTAGTTCGTTGATGATGGCAAGAAGCCGGGGCAGCTCGACGATTCGCAGAATCCTGCTGGAAACGTCCTTAACGAACATGCATAGCGTCTCGTAAACGTCAATGATGAATGTGAGGTTTTCGGTGTTGAGTTTTTTGAGATACCACGACAGAACATACGCTGTGACAAGAGAGCTAAGGAAAATGTGAAGCTCGAAGTTTAGCTCTGGGAACAGATCATCCACGAGCACCGGAAGATGTGCGGTCAACTGTTTCATCGACACCTTATTATTCTTGATGAGCAAGTTCGCTGGCACGTAGAGCCGGACGAGAAGTTCGAATTCAGGCAGCTCAACAGCAACATGGCGATCTATCCTCTTCTTTTTGTGTGTCTTGTTTTTTGGTTCGGCCCCGATAAGCACCTGATTCTCTTTAAAGAGATTGGCCTTTTTGACCCCACGTCGGATAAGTTTCCGGTCGATCGAGGTTCCACGAGAAATGCTCATTTGAGGTGACTCAGCAGAAGGAAAACAGGAGAAATCCTGAAAATCAAAAAAAAAAAAAAAACCTCGGAACAGATTACAAATACTTTTGGAAAACGGGAGGTAGTTGGTTGGTAATTCGATACTGTGGTGCGGCCACTTGTTTCGCAGTTGGTTCCATGTGGAGTAAGCGGGCGTGCATGTTTGGGGCTGCGCTTTCATGCCCAAGCGAGACGTATCAGTGTTATAGAAAGGCAGGAAAATACTGGAGAAAAAGATGACGAGCTCTTGAATCCCCAGAGTGGAAAAAATTGCGAATGTTGAATTCAAGAATTTTTTACCCGGCATAGTATTGGTCTTCTCTTCAAGGTGTGTCTTTGTTTGGGTTTCGTCTAAAAGTCGGGTGTTCAACTGTGGTGGGCTTACATGTCGGTCCTTAGAAGGGGCCTGCGGAAGCCGTCGAATTCAGCTTATAATGGATTGAATTTTTTTCACTTAATGCTCATTTCACGGTACATGGCAATAGTGAAGAGCATCCAAAAACAAAGAAAAATCATTTTTGTATCAGTTATCTGTGGGATAGATCATCCCAAGAATCATTAGTGCACCGCCCTAATGGACTGAGCATCAATTTCGCAGCCGCAGACAGGAGCTCAGAATTAGGAACGGGGAAACCAAGTGGGGATATTCTTAATACGAATTGTTTCTTTAAAAAAAATCATGGCGGCACGCTTAATTTATCCTTCAATGACGCGTCTTTTGTTGATACCACTGAGATTAATAAAATTGTTTTCCCGCAAATCGAATACATATTCAATAGTTGTGGATAGTCCTCCGTCGAAAGAAACTCCAAGTATCCACAGGCCAAGCGAGACTCCAAGTGAGAATGGCATTCACTGCAACGGAAGCACGCCAATAAAATTTTGGAAGCAATTTACAAGTCTTATGGAAAATTCCCTATTTCTATTGAAAAACCAAGATGCATTTTCCATTGACAGCAAAAAGTGGGTCTTGTTCAGAAAGGTTGGCAGCCAGTAGTATGGGCCCTTCCCTGAGTACGACCCGTCGATTGCTTCTTAACGCATTACACGCAAATTGACCCAAACACACCAGTATAAGAAGACCACCAAATGCACCAATCTCACTCAATTGTTAAATATTTATCTGTCTTCTAAAACTCAAACGCTCCCTAAACCAAGACGAACGGCGCCAGTTGGCCCGAATGCAAGACGGCTCCCGGGCCGGGCGCGCGACAATTTTGCATGTGGAAACCTTGGCCGGCAGACGTCGGCCCAAGAAGTTGACAGTTCAACAGAAAAGCACGCCTCTCCATTTTCAACAACAACAAACACAATAAAATCATGTATCGCTCTAAGATGTTTTGGCTACCGAGACGGTTTCAGTCGACGGCATGCGTGAGCAAATTCCACCCGTTGTGTGAGAATTATCGCACGTTAAGACATGTTCATTTCGATGGCATCACACCATTTGCAAAGGGCCAGGAGATCCAAAATGCCATGGTAAGTGCAAACTTGGACTTCAAGAAGATGGAGTCGAAGATCAAGAAGCAACAGAAGGAGTTCCAACTGCAGGGCTTGCAGCTACAAGAATTTGAGGAGAATTTCATCAGCAAGGTGTTAGCAATGAAACCGTTTCCGACACTCTTGACGTTTGAATTTGATAACGTATACACCGGAGGCAAACAAATGAAACAGGACCCAACACTTCCCGAGAAAATCGCCGCGTATAATAGATTGGGATGCGAGTACCATCAGCTTGAGCGAGGTGGACAGGTTACATGGCATGGAAAAGGCCAACTCACAGCGTATTTAGTCATGGACTTGAAGCAGTTCTCGAACCTCACTGTGAGGTGTTACGTTGACTCGGTCCTCCTTACCGCAGTACAGAGCATGCTCAAGAAACGGTTTCAGTTGGAAAGCTATGTCAACGAGAATCCGGGGGTTTGGATGTCGCCCGATAACTTGAAGATATGTTCGGTGGGATGCAATATCCAAAGAGCCATTACCTCATATGGTATTGGTCTCAATGTGGCACCTGACCTTAAATTTTTGAACTCGCACATCATGTGTGGGTTGCCCGAAACCCAGGCCACATCCATCCACGAGCTTAGACCTGATTTTGCAGGCTCCACGAAACAAGTGGGCGAGTACTTTGCCCAAGAAGTGGCCAAACGGTTGAATATAACCACAATCGAGCATATGAACGGTACCGAATTGCTAACGGAGGAGCCGACAAATTAGACTTGCATGTGTATATAGACGTGAATATCTTCTCGCAACAACGTTTCCCCAGACACTATGAAGGCCCCAATTGTTGTTCCATAATGATGTAAATAGTCATGACAGTTCGTGAATCAGCCGAGTTCGAACACTCAACACACACGAAAAACTTCCATTGGGTACCCAAAAGGACACAACAGAATTGCAATTAAGGCGACTACTTCGGAGGAGGAAGAGAAGGCCCTAAGCGGAGTTTCGCCGTAGTGTTTTGGAGCTTACGACGCGATAAACTATAACTCAAGCGGTCGCTTTTATTACGTAAAAACCGTAGACGCGCAAGCGCAGCCTCATTCGACGAGGGACTTGGGTCTGGCCTCGAGAATCCCCGCTCATGACGTTTTGGAGATGCTGTTTCTGCAGCCTTAAGTCTCACCTGTTGTAGTTGGACCTGGCTCTGGAGTCCCGTGCGCCTACGCCTGAGACGAGCGATTTTCTTCTCTGCTCGCTCGGCCAAGAGTTTGAGCTGTGGGTGTATTTCCGTATGCACAGATTCCTGCGCTGTCTGGAGGTCCAGAACAGGAAGTATGCCAAAAACTTTTTGGATATGAAGCACTTTCTGTAGCCGGGGAACATCCTGTATACTCTCGTGTAAAACATCGGTTGTTCCCTCGAGAATACGACATGCATCGCCTAAAATTCTCGCTGTTGCACGCAACGAGGAGTCTGACATTTTTCGGAGGTACAAGCTTGAATACAAGTGGGGCAAATGCTTGAAGGTGTTGATATGGGTGTGTTTATGTATGTTTAGATGACGTCTTGTATGCGTGTACGAATGCGCGTTTGAATGGTGCGGATTGGAGAATTGGGCCAAGCCGTAGTGAGGTGGTAATAAATAATGGATAGTGCTAAAAAATTGTTCTTGAATTGGGCACAAAAAAGTCATAAAAGTTTCTTTTTTTTTTTTTTTTTTTTTTTTGAAAATTGGACATTGTAATCAAATTGCGATAATGGTCACGTTTAAGTTATACTGCTAGATGTTCTTTTGAATTCCCTAAGGTTTTAGTTTGACAATATGGGCAGGGTGAATGGAAACCAAGATTGTACATGGTAAGGCCTTGAATAGCATGTATATTTGTAAGAATGTATAAGTTTTGGTTTTACTGATTCATGTCTGGGGAGTTTTCTTGGAATATTTAGATTGGCCTCTGGTTTTAGCAAATCTCGTGCTCATTCTCTGATTTGTCGAAGTAGTTCCACCAATAGGCTTAAATGTCAATAGTAACCAATGAGTAGAGTAATGGAACAAGTGGAAAGTAAGTATAAGACACAAAATGGCGAATTTATGAAATCAATAGGATTATCAATAAATTTCTCCCCTTTCTTGAAAAAACCCCGTTGATTCTATTCATTATCGCAATACAGATATAGTGGGAAGTTAAGTGTATATTAAGTGACGGAGCAGAAAGTAGCACGAGAAGCATGGAGAGATGATAACTATTTTAAGGAGAGCCAAGGTTATTGAATCTAAACCATGCTTGAGACTGATATAGTTTTCATCAACTTAACTAATATTGGTCCAAGTATGAATCAATCAAAAAGGCATAGGAATACTCTTCTGTATGTCTGGTGAATGCAACCAAGTAATGAAACTATTAAGCTACTACTTCTTTCAACGTTAATCCAAATTATATCTTTGAAACTCTTGATTATTTTTAGATAACGAACATAGAGTAACTGATGAATCTTGATGTAGGTGGGTCAGTTCGTAAATCCACACATGGGTACCCCTTGACACGGGCTGGTTTATGGACTAGCGAATGGTCTTCTAATTCATTTATTTGGGCAAATCCCAAGTATGGCCATAGCGCAAGTTGAATCCGCTCTTCTATTAATGTAAATAAGTATGCACTAAGAACGAAGAAAAAGATGTGTATAGCAGTTGCAATAATTTGCACCCATTCCGAAGGGAAACCGGGCTTTCGTTATTCGTAGTGTTAAAAGCACAAGACGTGGATTCGCTGAGATTGGAAATATGGCCTGGAACTATTGTTTGGCTGGAATAAATTAATATGGTATGTCGGTTAATAATCAAACTCGGAGCTGGACACGTATAATTCGAGTCTCGACTCGATGAATTTCTCCCAATATACCATCCAAAGTCCATACCTCCAACCTTTGGAATGATACATCATAAGAATAACTCAAATTTTCCGTGAAAAATTGTGTAAAGGAAAAAAATACAGCGAATTGCCGAGTTTAGGGACTTTAGCAGTGTTCCATGTGAGTGCAAAGGCTGATTTTGACGAATCAAACATCGCTGCGTTATCGCTAACAGGAGATCTTCCATAGAAATTTTGACCAAGCGCTTTTTTAAGGCGGTCCACTTTTCAATAGTATTTAATTTCTTGTTTTTGTGGTATTTTTATAGTGTTGCAGTGATTAAGTGTGAAATTATTAAAAAAGATGGTGCTAAAAAGGTGTTGCGAAAAGACTATGGGCACATACCTATTGAGAACTTTACAGACAGGTTTATTGCTGTATTTTTTTCTCTTAAAATTGAATTGAACACCATTCAAGCAAAATACACCCCAGCCACAAATACCTTTTCTTTTTGCATTCTATAACGTATTTATTGCTAGTATTATCTTGGTACTGGAAAACACATCTGCCCATATTTGACCGTCGCGACCCTCAACCGCACTTCGTGTATTGGACTCAAGGCTTATCAGATTTCAGATTACAGCACCAAAATCCATACCCACCTCTTTTTAATAGCTAAAACATAAAACTAAATAATTTCGTAAACAAATGCAAATTTCCCAAGGCATACCTTTCTATTAAATATTCTTCAATCCCGCTAAGTTATACTTAATGGTGCCCCAATAATAGCCCTCCCTGCACAATTGCTGGGAATTTTTCCACACGCAATTCCAGACCCAAACAACGGTCCCAAGCCTAAAGCTAAAAAATAGTGAGCGAGCGTAAAAAGACCCTCACCTAATTTCTTTTCCCCACAATTGGAAAAGAAGAAGAAGACGAAAATATCACCACCACTTTTCTTTTCAGAAGTTTCCAAACCCGGCTTCCCTTTATGAGCACACGTCAACCTTTGATGGCAAATCGTCCGCTGGTCGCAAGTAAACATTCGGACAAAATGCCGGTCAATACACATGAAGGTGGATCCAACTCAAATACCGCCGGTGGTCGGCGCCGATCCAACTCCCAGTCACAAGTGCAGACGGCGCCTCTGTTTCTAAGTCCCGAAACATCTTTGGGTGGTGCCAGCCGATCTGGGGCTCATGGGGCAAAAACACAAGCGCAAGGCGAAAATCAACTGCTGGCGAAAACAACAACCCCTACAAAAACCCCCACCAAGTCCGGACGAATGCCGAAACGCGCACAGGCTGAATTCTACGTCACACTTACACTGCTTAACGATACATTTGCAACGAAACATATCCACGTGCCTTATTTCCCTGAAACGTGTAAGTTGGGCCGACCCACAGGTACCAAGGTCAAACCGCACGTGACCAATGGGTACTTTGATTCCCGGGTCTTGAGTAGAAACCACGCATGCATGTTTGTAGACCCGAAGCTGGGCCGTGTCATGGTTCAAGATATGGGCCTGTCCAACGGTACGTTTGTAAATCAGGAAAAGCTCTCTGCCGAACCGGTTGCAATCAACGTTGGCGATACCCTCAACTTGGGGTTTAACATCCAGGTCGAGACCAATCATAAACAGATCAGCGCCAAGATCGACACCATTAATGTGGTTTCCAATAACCCTAAGGGCGCTGTTATGGAGATGCTTCCACGCCTCACCAAAACCTCTTTGGGAAACTTCTCTGACCCCGACATGCGCCATTATGAGTTCATCCAGACCCTCTGTGCGCGGCTCACGGCTCTGGATAAACTGCCATCGGCCCTGCCACTGCAGTACAGACCGCCAACTCAGGATAAGGCCTTGGTCGGTGATGAAGTCGTGGATACAAAACAACAGGCACTTAAGGCTTTTGATTACGGTATGTTCTCTGACATCGTACCCTCTTTAGACGAGATGTTCGAAAGCTCCGCAAGTCATCTGTACGATGACGCAGGAATCTACACGAACTCGGGTCTCCAGGCGTCGCCCGAGCTCCTCTCTACGCTCGATTATTTGGGCGCAAACTTGGCCCGTGTCAAGCAACAAAACTCTACATTGTCCTCCCTCGAGCTGTTCTTTAGCCACTACGCAGCGTGTGTGGATGATATCAATACCTCGTACGTTCAAGACCAAATCCAGAAATCCCAAATAGAGTACGAGAAAAACAGTCTGCAAGAGAAGGAGAAAACACTGCTCATTATCAACGAACAGAGTTCAAAGCTTGCGGCGCAGGCTCGCCTTGTAAGCACTCTAGAGGCAGAGATTGCTAATCTCAAAATTGAACATAGAAACATCCTGGAAACAGCGACAAAAATGGCAATCTCTTCCAAACTGAACTCAGATGATGACAACTTCCAAGTGATCCAAGAAGTAAAGGAGACTAATACTGATGCTGACAATGAGCTCAACATCAATAACGATGCACTACACACCCAACCTTCTTTAAATCTGAAAGACACGGATATGCCCTCTCGAACGCTCGAAACCGCCCCCCAAAGAGATCCATCTTCCCTACTGCCCTCGATACCCGGTTCCATTATAGAGAATATGGAACAGATTCCATCTAGTTCCTCTACACTGGGAGACGACGCTTTACTGTCTCAGAATTTTCTAAAGTTTGACGACCCAAATCAGAATGAAATATCTGAAAAGGAAATGCATGCCAGTGGCAAGCAAGCATTTCCCGAACTACAAAACTCCAAACTTATTGGGCCCTGTATTGAACAGCTCAATCGTTCCTTAATTCAGTATAAAAACCAAGGTGTGGTCGTGGGATTTCTTGTTGTAATAGCAGGCTTTATTTACCAAAACTCCAAGTGAGTATGAGAACGGTGCAAGGGTCTATTTTTTTTTTCCTTTTTTGTACGCGACTTTTTCACCCCACTGGTTCGATCGTCCGATTTCGCAGAAAATCAACCTCCACGCATCTCCTAACTTGCCCAGGGTAACAAATTTATCTGGCTTTCCATACATCAAATTTTCTGCCCCTTTCATCCTATACAATCAATCCGTGTTTTCCAGGGTTTCCAGGCAAGAATTTCGGGGAATATACATAAACTAATATACTTGTTTGAACGGGTTGGACCTCTTTGAAAGAATACCAGATCGCAACACACCAATTCTCATGCTATCGCGTTCTTTAGCCACAAGGTCTGTCACCCAAAAGCGGCCGTTCGTGTTGGGTACCATTGCAACAATGATGGGATCTTTGCTTTTCAATGAAAACAACAGGCTTGCGTCCAAAATGGAACGTGGGGAACTTCATTACGAAAATCCAAATATTGCGTTGAACAAGAAAAGTGAACAAATAGGGAACAAGTATTTCAAAAGAAGACTGCCCGAGTACGAAGGGCACGTTCCGCTTTATACTGTTGAGAAATTGCTTATGTTTGCCGGCTCCAGCATTGGCTCGTACTTCCACCCTGAAAGAAATGAGAATATTGTTGCGCTTGGCGAATCCACCGCAATTAAACCAGTCCTAAGAAGACTCCAGAAGCAAATGCTTTCAGATGCCACCGGTCGCCAAATATTAAAAGAGCGCCCGAGAATAACAAGTACGTCTTTAGACTTGCTGTATTTGCGGTCTTTACCGGATGACACTATTGGGAAAACGTATGTGAAATGGCTTGATCGCGAAGGTGTGTCCCCAGATACTAGAGTTCCTGTAAGATATATTGATGATGAGGAGCTCGCTTACATTTTCCAAAGGTATAGGGAGTGCCATGACTTTTATCACGCCATTACTGGTTTGCCTATTATAATAGAAGGTGAAATTGCAGTGAAGGTATTAGAATTCATGAATATGGGAATCATCATGCCTGGCTTAGGTGCACTTGCGGCACCCCTTAGGCTTAAAAAGTCTCAAAAAGAAAGGCTATACAATATTTACTACCCGTGGGCTTTCAAGAGCGGGCTCAAATCGAAGCCTTTGATCAACGTGTACTGGGAAAATGTTCTTGAAGAGAACATTGATAAATTCCGTGAAAACATTGGAATTGAGCAACCACCTGACTTGAGAAACTTACGGAAGGAGTATTTTGCCAAGTTGAAGCAGCAAAACCGTATCTGAGCTAAGAAATATGGCACAGCCATGTTTCATGTGGAACCTGCATTTAACCGCATCAGAAGCACATGCGTACCACGCATGATCATGTATATACGCGGCCAGCTGAAGAATAAAAGAGCAACTGATGAAAACATCGAAACCTGCCTTTACATTAATTCTCCCGCTAAATCCACAGAAATCCAGTCCATATCCTTATTAATAAACTCTAATGTCTCAACTTTTATACAAATATTTTTTAAAAAAGGTATGTTACATCTGCTTGCAGACAATTCACTTAAGCAAGTATTAACCTCGCTATAGACGAACCTTGACTCCGTACTCAAGGTCGGGGGAGTAGATGATCCATACTTCGAGGTCATCCCAGAAGAAGACTTGCACTTCTATCAACGAAAGGGAGCTAAAAGAAAGAGAAGACTTCCCGGCTTTATCGCAAAAAATGACTTGAAAGTTCTAAACTTGGTAAAGAGAAAGGCATACCGTCTCGACTTGCAATTGAGCATGTGCGGATTCCGGTTTGGTTGGGCCGGTATTATTGGGCTTATTCCATGGATTGGAGATGTTATAGCTGCGTTATTGGCACTCCAGCTTGTGTGGAAAGCCGAAACAATCGAAGGGGGCCTTCCGGACAACTTGCGCCTGAAAATGATCGCCAATGTGGTATTCGACTTCGTCATCGGTTTGATCCCAATTGTAGGTGATTTGGTCAATATCGCATATAAGTGCAACCTGCGAAACTTCGTTATGCTAGAGAAGTATCTTGTGGAGAAGTACCATCAAGCTGCTGTATTAGAATCGGGGGTACGAAGCATTCCCACAAATGATGATGCATCCAACGCACGTGGACACAACTTGGCTAACAACCCGACTACCGGGGTCTATGGAGACCCGGAAAAGGCAGTATAATAGTTTAATTCCCGGGAACAAAATGTGTTTCTAGCTTGGAGAGCCGTGTTTTGAAATCTTCCACAAACGTTTGTAGTTGTCCCAATTTCATGAAGAGCATTTCAAGCTCAGAGCATTCTTTTAGCATGCTGTCAGCATCATCTAGTTGCGAATCAAGCTGGAGTTGCTGTTTAAAGTAGTCCTCTTCGATAAGATGTTTCTTTGTGGTAACAGATTTATGCGTGAGTTCCGCAAGACCCAGAATATGGTCTTTAATCTTGAACATGAGGTAGTCGAAATCAACTGCGAGATCCTTCAACTGGAGGGGATCATCGTTGTCGGTGAAATCATCAGTATGATTATTCAGATCCGACATTTTAGAGGAATTTTAGTTCAGAATGTTTCAACCCAATTTATAGAAATGTCCTCTTTTTGACCGCAAGAATTGATCTGGCGAAATGTGGGGGAAGAATCTTATGGGTACCGTCCCCATATTTAGTACCGTAACAGTATTTGGTGTACTGGCTTCTGGGTCAGATTGCGAGTCGCCGCCTGCTGAATTTCCGTCGCTGGATTGCTTCACACGCATAAGGATTCAAATTCCAAAAATGCCGCCAGCAGTACGAAAAGAACTTTGCATATATCGGACCTAAGTATGAAATTCGACGCTTGTATTCTAAAGGAGCACCCGAGTGAATGAACCGCTAGAGTCGCGTCGGTTTTTTGGGGCTCCTGGAAAAAAGGCTGCAAAATATCGTTTTGCAGGTAAAATCTTGTGCTGTGCCGGTAAACTCTTTTCTGACTGTTTTTCAACCCAAGAGAGTACCAGAAATGGGTAGCTGAATGACATACTTCCTATTCAAGACTCTTCAAAATGCTTCTGAGCATAAAGAAGAAAAGAAATGAGCCGTGAAAATTCACCGAAAAAACGCAAAAAATAATCTTTGCACCACCCCACAACATTACCGTCGAATAGGCGCCGGGATGTAGGGCAGTGAGGCAGTATTCACACACCCGTACACCGACACGGATGCGAAGCCGAACCCGAATCCGCACTCACACAAATCATAGGCAACTTTGTATGCCGAACGGGGCCACCTGTCGGTGGTTCAAGCCACGGTAATTAGCAATACGCCCTGGAGATTTAAGCCCTAAAGCACCAAATGTCCAGCAGCTCGTCGGGGTACTCCCTCTCCAAGATCAACCCAAAGCTTTTACGCAGAATATGTATGTGATGATTCAGCTTTTTTTTTTCTTCAATTTGTTCCTGTTTGATTTTATATGGTGGATATGGGCTTGACCTCTCCGGGGGTTTATACCCACTGCCTTGGTTATCGTGTTATTTCCGAGGTCTTTTTTTCTGTTTCTGGGAATCCACCACTGATTGATTTTGTTGATCTTAAACCTGATATATAAGTTCCCGGAGATATTCTTCAACGATTTCTCTATCCGGCTTGGTTATATTTGCTTGCTATCGATTATTGTACTAACGGTTACTCTAGACAGAGCATGTCGCCCCACTTTGGAGGAGCCAAATCTCGCTCTCAACTTGGAAATTTGTGATTATGTCAATGCCAAACAAGGTTCTGTGCCAAGAGAAACGGCAATTGCTATTGTTAAATTGATTAACCAGCGTGACCCCCAAACATCGGAATTGGCGCTCCATTTGTTGGACAATCTCGTGAAGAATTGTGGATTTCCTTTCCAATTACAGATTTCCAGAAAGGAGTTCTTGAATGAGTTGGTCAAACGCTTCCCCGAGCGTCCAACCTTGCGCTACAGTCGTGTGCAGCGTATGATCTTGGCCCAGATCGAGGAATGGTACCAGACAATCTGTAAAACATCCAAGTATAAAGAGGAGTTTGGTTATATCCGTGACATGCATCGATTATTGGCCAACAAGGGCTATATTTTCCCCGAGGTCAAATTAGAAGACGTTGCTGTTTTGAACCCATCTGAGACCATCAAGTCGCTAGAGGAGATCCAAAAGGAAGAAGCCGTGGTCCATAGTGCTAAATTGCAAGAATTGATTCGCCGTGGAAAGCCCCAAGACCTTCAGGAAGCCAACAAATTAATGAAAATCATGGCGGGTTTCAAAGACGACAACGTCGAAGAAAATAAGAAGCAAGTTTCCGAGGATGTAGCCCGGTTGAAACGCAAGTCGGAAATCCTTGCTGAGATGTTGAACTCCATAGAGAACTCGGGCGCCACTATCGACGACTCCAACGAGACTTTGATCGAGTTATACAGTGCAGTGAAGACGTCACAACCTATAGTTGGCAAGATCATTGAAGAGGAACACGATAATGATGCATACGTGCAAGAATTGCTAGCCTTAAACGACTCGATCAATCTGTTGGTGGAAAAATTCCAACTCTTGAAAGGCGGCCACGTTGAGCAGGCTTCTAAGATTAAGGTAAATGGTGGAGCGGCCGGTGCGTCGGCAGCTCAGGAATTGAACTTAATTGATTTTGATGACGAGCCAATCAGCAACGACACTACTGGAAAGGACGAGCAGGGCTATCAAGATTTGTTGGGAGAGTTGTCCAACCTTACATTCACAGAGACCGGTTCTCAGAGCAAGCCTGCGGCTCAAGTCAACCCATTAGACTTTTTCGGTTCTGGTGGCTCCATTTCACTTGGCACACAGACTGGTGCGGCCGCTGCTTTTTCCTCTGCTGCTCAGGTGCCACTTCAACAACCAGCCCCTTCCACGTCCACAAGGCCAGCTCAAGGCAACAGTCTCGATTTGTTAGGCGACTTCACTTCGCCTTCTCCTCAACTTCAATCCAACACTAACGCCAACACCTCGAACCAATTAGATCCATTTGGATTCAACTTCCCAGCATCAACTCCTTCGAAGGTGCAACAAGCGCCAGTGGCTGGTACTAGCTCTGTGGTGGTTCACGAGACTAATAGTGTCAAGTTGGAAGCAGAATCTCTTGGAGATTCAACCACCACTCGCTACCATGGAGTGTTTTACGTAAGCAATAAAGCCAGTGCGCCAAAGGCGGGTGTGAAGTTAATGGTTGCTGCTGCTAAGGGATGCCGGTTGGATTTGAGGCCACAGAGTGGTGATACGGTCTATGGCTTCAGTAACCGCGGAATTTCGCAGGAGTTCATTGTGGAAAACCCGTCTTCGAAACCGTTGAAGTTCAAGTGGAAGCTCGAATACTCATCGGGTGGTCAGATCGAGGTTGAACAAGGAGTGGTGACCTTGGACAAATAGATGTAAGAGAACCTGTATTGTTTGCGAGAGCTCTCGTAAGTAGATAACGAAGACACTTATTACCAAGTTGAACCATAATAAAGTATATTTTCACCTAATATAAAGACCTAAACCAAAGACAGCCCATCCCTTGATGGGTCCACAAGAAAGAACATCATCCCAACACAGTATCCACAACGAGAACAATACCATTCTCGGCCTGGTGAATAGACAAAACCGGGATGCTAGCATCGCCAACAACTATTTGATAGTTATCGTCGCCAGCTAAGCGCTGAATGATGATTTTTGACCACTCATCAAAGTGACGGAGGTCTTTTGCGATTGCTCGCGGTCGATAGGGGCAGAGATATGGGCCCGAATGAGGAAATCGAGATTGTTCTTGATCACCTGCTCGTCGGAGTCGTTGTTTTTGATTTCCTGTGGGTATTCCCATGGCTTCTTGCCCGTTTTTGCCGAGAGTTGTGCAAAAGCTTCATCGGTTGGAGCTATAATCAAAACAAACGAGTCTGCGTTGTCCCAGTTATTAAGAACACGAGGGCTATTGCGTAAGTATCCGGAAAACACCGAGATACTACGTACTTGTGGAAGCAAACTTTTAAGTAAGGGAGCTGCGGGCGCAGAAGGCTGCAAAACATCTTGAAGGTGACGCTTTTTGCCAAAGTTTCCAGTTTCTAAATCATCAAACAGCGCTTCGTCGGCAGCAGCTCTAAGAGCATCGAGAGAAACGACATTTTTTGGCTCTCTCTTTTCGTTATTCACGGCCGCCACAAGATCGTCCAAATAGAAGACGTTTTTTGCCAAAATACACGAGGCAAACGCCAAGACGGCCAAATTAATGAGTTTCATGTTTTCCAGTAGACGTTTTTAGGTGTCCTGAGAAGGTTAACAGTGTAGTTTGTATAGATGTAAAGGAGCAACAAAAGCTCCTGACTAATACGCCATACGCATGTCAAATTGCTTCCCCCGTGCGGAAATTGAGCTATCCTGCAGAAATAAAAATACCAGCCGTAGAGCAACTGAAAATACTGTCCAATACCACGGAGATATTCTGGAGGGAAGGCTTTATGAAAAAACTTGAAATTGTTCAGGAAGGGGATGGTTTTAGTCAGGGCTCTTTAAATTCTGAACCTAGTATAGTGTGTTGGTCTTTAACAGTCGTGGTTTCTTCTCTAAACCTGGCAGATCGGTATACAGGTGTGGGTTGGGGTTTGGGTCGTTGGTCTCCTGTATCGTGAACCCAAAAGACAGAACTTGTAGGCGATGAAGAACAGTCACTTTCTTAACGTTTCTATGGTGCGTTGGTGATGAAATAATATTTTCCCTCGATTTTTTAAAGACGATCGGTACAAACAAGAGGATTCTTGTTAACATGTGGACTAAATGTAGGAAGTAGGGGAAATTCGTGTGACGGTTATGACGCCACAGTGCCACACCTACTAAATGCTCACCCACCCACAATGAAACTCGGCCGTTGGATAATATGCGTCTCAGATCATTAAGCGACATTTTGGAACATATTTCAGGGATCGATTCAGTTTTTTTTTTCTTTAGTCAATTTTTTTTTTCTTTTTCTATCTGTTCGTACTAGGCCAGTATTAGTCGTTCTATGTGAAAAAGCTATTGTCCTCTCCTGTGTTGGTGTTTATGCCGTCCTTCCTGATTCTGGATAAAGGGCTAAGCACGTATCACACCTACGATAATAGAATTCTTGAAGTACCTTTTCTGAATTTTCCTTACCTATCGTTCTACCACTTTCTAGACTTGGAGCTGATAAATGATTAAATCTTTTAAATCGTGAAAATCGTGCAAATCGTATTAATCTCGGGTCTTCTTCACTTTTTCTTTTTTGCAATTTTCATCAGTCCATGGTCAATAGAAAGAATAGTGGTTTAAAAATCAATAATGAGCTGGAACATAACTGAATGAAGTGGTTATGGTTCTCGACCAAGCCTACCTGTGAAATCTTTGTCCACATTATGTTAGTATTCCTTCGATGACCGAGTTGAATCGACCAAGTAGCTTTTTAAAGGCAAGGCCGGGTTAGATATTTAGTTATTATAGATAAGTAGTTTCATAACAGAAATTCTTTAAATTCATGTCATCTCCCTTAGGTAGTACGTCTTGTGGAATCTAGAGAAACTAACATAAAAGGACTCAGTACTCTTTAATACGGCTTAGAATAAATCAGCCACGCTTAGCTAATTTTCTCATCCACCTCCTTCGGGTAGTATTCACTCGCAAGATCTCTTTCTGATGAACTGGTGTATGATGACTCGCACGTCAAATATCCAACAGCACAGAAAAGAGTCTGAGATGAGGTTCCTTTTTTTGGAAGAATGAAGGATAAAGTACTTATGAATCATAAAAACTATGTTCATGTTAGATAACTAAGACATAGTATACGCATTTTGAAAAACCAATGGCTGCAAAAATGTGCAGCAGCGCAGTGTTCATAGTGATGCGTATAATTAGCGCACAACGCCCAATTCTTCGAAAGATTTGTGGATAAAAGACTTCTAGATATAGAGGAAGGTGGATGATTCACAAGGAGAGGATGGCCTTTGGATCGATTTACAAGTCAATGTACCAAAACAGAGAATGCGGATTAGTAAGGTCTTCTAACGCACCTAGAGAGGGGAACATAAATCATGACAAGATAGAAACACCATTATTATTATTGGAGTTCAAAAGTATGCTGAAATATTTGGGACTCGCATACTCGAAGTGCACTGGATATACATCCTTTGCATGGTGGCAGAGAAATTGCCCATTGCCAATTTACTGATGACGGATTCACTGATAGTTGCTGTTCTTTACCGTTCTTTTCGTCTTTTTACCGCCAGTTTACACCGGTGACTCAAAAAAAAAACCACACCATAAACTCTCGATTCTGGTCGGTCAAGGACACCATTTGTGTATATTTGTTTGGTTTTGGGATAGTGTTCTGACTTTGGGACTTTTTCGTAGCGCGGCGAACGGAACTCACGCCAAAGTTGATCCGAGCTTGTGGAATGGAGAGCCAGAGTATACCCCACTTCAAAACAGAACACTAAAAAGGCCATTTCTGCTAATATGCTGGTTTTAAGGGGCTTTTAAGAAATGGAATTATTGGTGAGAAGAACCACATTTGCCCTACCTTACTAAGAAATCGGAGGCTCTAATAATTTCCCCTCAAACATTTCTTTCTTTTTCCGCTCTCTGATCTTCAAATCTCTACAGACCAGATGTGTGCGCGTCCGCGGAATTGCCGCTCTGGCCCAGATACCGACCCGCCATATATGGTTGGAGTTTCCTCTGCATAGTTGAGTGAAACAATGACGCCGGTATTTTCTGTACCGAATCTTCTTCCATGATAAACCACAACTGTCTTTCACACTAAGCAAGGGCCATTTAGGTACCGGGCTGAGACGTATCCAGGCCAGTTTAGCATCACAATTCTTCAGGATATTTAGGTTCAGCAGGTCGGTTCCATTACAATTGGTCCGACGACCTTGTTCCTGAGCGCTTAAAACTTGTATTATGAGCCCTGAAATAACAACCTTTTGCCTATAAACCGTGCCTCAGAATTATTCCAGAGATAACCACGAAAATAGGTATTCAAAAAATTTCAGAAATAAAAGAATTCGGAGACAAGGGGAAGTCGTTTATGGAAAGGTAGTATTCCGACAAAAGAAGCAGAAAGGACTCAAATCCTAGGGGTTTCATGATCCCCGAAAGGAATACGGTAAAGAGACTCTGTCGAGGAAAATATTTAGGGTCGAAAACCCCTGACGCCTGACCTATAATCGGAAATGGTTGAGGATACTGCAATGGAACTGACATTAATTCCGAAGAGTCTTATTCTGTCGCGGTTACATAGCTCCGAGAAATTATTTGACGAACTTTCATGGGAAACTCCGCGCAGATGAGCTCTAGATTCTGGTGGGTTTCAAGATGTCACCCCAATCAGTGAATTTGAATTTCTTTTTCCATTTTATTCACGTATGATTCGAATATTTATGATGTTTCTCGGGGTTTACCGCGAAGTGACTTGCATGATTCTTCGTCAACCGTCTATTCAGATATATTCGGTTCTACCGAATTAATTTTAGGTTCGAAGAATGCCACTGTTCACCATGTACTTCAACTTAACTTCAAATGGATTGGAATATTTAAATGGGCAGTGGTTCCCAGTGAATGCTTTTTTTCTTCTTCCTTAGTACTCATTCAACCAACATTATACCCTCTATGACACCTGCTACCCTCGCTTTCACTGCTTTCATGGCTCTTGCAGCTGCTTACGCCGAGTCTGACCTCTCCAATGCTAAGATATACGTCGATGCTACTTCTACCAACACATCAGCTTCTGATCTTTCTTCGCGACAGTCTCAAACATCGTACGCTCTTTACGCTCGTGAAGATTACGATCCGTTCTCTCTTGGCTCTTCGGACAGTCCCGCCGATGCCAACGCCTACGTTCCAGCAGATGCTTACAATCCTGCTGATACTCCCGTGGATGCTTACACTCCCGCTGATACTCCAATGGATGCGTATACTCCCACCGACGCTGACGTGGATGTGACGGGCTACACTACTGTGGTCGGATACACTACCTACTGCCCATTGTCTGCTGTGGTCACATTTACTACTTGTAGTGGAGAAATGTGTGCTGCTTCTATCACCACTGTTTCCGAAGCTACCCATATTACTGTTACCGGTGAGATTGTATTTCCCACCACACTGACTAGTGACGTCCCTGTTTCATACCCCCCTTATGAGGTCCCTTATACATGGTCAGAGCCACCCGTGTATACGCCCGCCACATCGTCAGAGCCTTCCGTGTATACTCCCGAAACCTGGTCAGAACCTCCCGTGTATACGCCCGCCACATCGTCAGAGCCTTCCGTCTATACTCCCGAAACCTGGTCAGAGCCTTCCGTGTACACGCCCGAAACCTGGTCAGAGCCTTCCGTGTATACTCCCGCCACATCGTCAGAGCCTTCCGTGTACACGCCCGAAACCTGGTCAGATCCTTCCGTGTATACTCCCGCCACATCGTCAGAGCCTTCCGTGTATACTCCCGAAACCTGGTCAGATCCATCCGTGTACACGCCCGCCACATCATCAGAACCTTCCGTGTATACTCCTGTCATATCTTCTGATGCTTCTATTACCAGTAGTGACTACACAACCACTGACTTCACCACACGCACTGGCCACACCACGCTCACTGGCCACACCGTTCTCATCACAGAATCCACCGTGATCACCATCACTAATTGTGGGGATAAAACTTGTAGTGCTTCTATCACCACCGTCTCCGAAGCCACTAGCATTACCTTTACTGGTACGGTTGTCGTTCCTACTACCGAGACGAGTGCTGTCTCTGTGTATACCACTGCTTCTGTCTCTACCCCAGCTATCTGGTCAGAAGTTTCCGTGACTACAGATATTGTGACTACGGATATGACCATCAGTGACCACACCACGTACTACTCGGAGTCTACTGTGGTCAGTCTTACCACATGTAACTCAAACGAATGTAGTGTTTCTGTGAACACCGTCTCAGAACCCACTACGGTCACGTATTCCGGTGAAGTTATTGTTTCTACCACCTTCACCAGTGCCACCCTGTGACTACGCCCACCACATGGTCTATGGTGACGGGCTATATTACTGTCACTGGATACACCACTTACTGCCCATTGTCTGAAGTTGTCACTTTCACCACATGCATTGCAGATGACTGTAGTGCTTCTGTCACCACTGTATCCGAAGCCACCACTCTTACCTTCTCTGGTGAGATTGTTTTTCCTACCACACTGACAAGTGCCATCTCCGTGTATACCACTGCTTCTGTCTCTACCCCGTCTGTGTGGTCAGATGTTTCCGTCACTACCGATGTTGTCTCAACCGAGATGACCGTAAGTGACCACACCACGTACTATTCAGAGTCTACCGTGGTCACTGTTACTACTTGTAGTGCCGAGCAGTGCACTCCTTCTGTCACCACAGTGTCCGAAGCCACCACTGTCACTTACACTGGTGAGATTGTCGTTTCCACCACTGTGACTAGTGCTGCCTCTGTTTCCACCACTGTGACTAGTGCTGCCTCTGTGTCTACCACTGCTACTTTCTCCACGCCTGCTGCATCATTGGAAGTTTCCATCACCAGTACTGAGGTAATCGTCACTGACCACACCACGTACTATTCAGAGTCTACCGTGGTCACTGTTACTACGTGTAGTGCCGAGCAGTGCACTCCTTCTGTCACCACAGTGTCCGAAGCCACCACTGTCACTTACACTGGTGAGATTGTCGTTTCCACCACTGTGACTAGTGCTGCCTCTGTGTCTACCACTGCTACTTTCTCCACACCTGCTGCATCATTGGAAGTTTCCATCACCAGTACTGAGGTAATCGTCACTGACCACACCACGTACTACTCAGAGTCTACCGTAGTCACTGTTACTACGTGTAGTGCCGAGCAGTGCACTCCTTCTGTCACCACAGTGTCTGAAGCCACCACTGTCACTTACACTGGTGAGGTTGTCGTTTCGACGACTTTGTCGAGTGCCGCAGTTGTTTCTACATTCGCCAGTTCGTCAGGTGTTTCCGTCACTACGACTGGATACACCAGCATGAGCGACTACACAACTGATATCACTGTGACAGACTTCATCACTCACTTCCGCTCGTCTACTGTGGCCACCGTTACTACTTGTAGCGGACCAGATTGTGGTCTTTCTGTGATCACCGTTTCCGAAGCCACCTCTATGACGCTTACGGGTGAGATTGTTGTTCCTACTACTTTGTCGAGTGCCATGCAAGTGTCCACCACTTTGAAGGCTCCTCATTCTTCTAGCATTCTTACTACTAAGGCTAGTTCCGCTTCCTCTGCTTCACACTACTCCTCTGCCAGCATCAGCTCATATGACGCTGGAGCCGGAAAGGCTGCTGTGGGTGTTGCTGGTGTTGTGGGTATCGTTGCAATGTTGATTTAAATTGATGTTTCTTTCTGTTTGACATAATCGAAGGGTCTGCGACATACTTTGTCTGCGTCATCTCCTACATAATGTGACAGAAAAAGCTGTACATAGCAATAAAACAAAACGGATTTTCCTGTATCTCATAATAAAGGTGCTATTTTAATATTGGCCCGCGAAGATTTGAAAAAGGTTAGAGTTAAAACAAGCAATTTTATTTGGAACTGTATTTCGGAGATGAAAAAATAACTATGCGTGTTCCAGTGTTGTGCGTGAGGACTCGGTGTACGAAAAATGACGAAAACTAATTGTGTGGCCATCGCCATGGTCGGTAAAACTGGGTTGACGAACGATGGAGGGATGGTCAGATTCATCACGTTTTGTCATCGAAATGACGATAATCTAATATAAAGATCAAGAGAAGTAAATCATAGCTTTTTTTATTGTTTACACATGCTCGTGGATATTGAGTTTGTAAGCTCATAAAACAATATCTATCTATTTCAATCCGAATAGTTTCAGCTAATTAATCATGTAAGAAAGTCAAATTAAGCAGCACTGTTACTACGAATTACTTCATTGTTTATGAGCGGTTACTAGTCTTACTGTACTGATACTATGCCATTTTAAGAATTTATTGCAGTGTTAATAAATTAGTAATTTATTCTTACTTTTGAGGATATTTCCATCTATCTTACCGGCGCCTATGATGAATAGTTCCTGATACTTTGATATCGAATACTTCTTTTGAAGTAATCAACCTCTTTTATACTTAAACGAACATCTTGTATACTTATGTATCGAATCATCAGACAGATAAAAGGAAGACCTCCCACGGTCAAGTTTTCCCTACGAAGTTAATTCAGCTATGGGTTCCTCTGAATTCGGTTCATTGCAGCAGGGGATGTCTCGCCGTAACTTCTGCAGCTAATGCTTATGGCCAGTTCAAGAATATTTACGAGCTTGTAATAAGCTACACATGTCAAAAAGGATGTGATGCTTTACCTTGAGAACTAGCAACCTGTTTTTGTCATTCATATTCTGAGACTACCGTATCTTCCTCAAATTCAATTACTTCCTCCAGATACTCAATCAAATCTATTCACTCATGCTCGGGAATCTGGGTAAGGATGTTTTTCGATACGTTTAATCTTGCGTTAATTGGAAATATTTGAAAGATTTATCTCCGGATCAAAACGAAAACGGTTAAGCCGAATAAGGGACGAAATTTATGTTATTAAGTACCCATTGTACAACGACAAGGTCGATTAATACAGATCGTTGGGAACTACACCGTACTCCAGAAACGATACACCATATTCAAATATTCTTTCAACATCAACCAAGCCACTTCGTCCATGAAACCCGTCTTTGCATGTATCTGACTGAGTTGAGACCCATAAACATACTTTTTTGCGGATGCTTGTTCTATGCTACATCTTATTACTGAAATAATCTACGCGTAGTATTAAAAACATGGTGTCTATTCGAGCGACTATAAGAACCGTTGACTTCAAGTTATGCTCTTTTCTGTATATCGGAGTTTCTGAATTAAACGAGAGAAAGTATTTTGGGAATTAGTAGTGTTTGGCACGCCTCTTAATCAAAAGATGGACGCAACCCAAAAACACCAATGAGAACATGCAGCTGAAATCAGAACAAGAAAGCACCGACACCAGCGAAGATAGCACCGAAGGTAGCCAATTGGAAACCAGAAGCTGGAGCAGCACCAGAGCTTCTGGTAGAGGAGGAGCCGGAGGTGGTAGCAGAAGAACCGGAACCAGAACCAGAACCAGAAGTGGCAGTGTTAGTGGATTGACCGTTGGCGTTTCCGCTCTTAGAAGAAGAAGAAGAAACAGTGGAAGAAGCACCCTCACAGTAAAACTTGTCACCCTTAATGGCACCGTTGCTGTTCAACTTGACAAAAGAGTCACAGGTCAACAGACCAGTAGAGGTCAAGTTGAATCCACCAGCAACTCTGTTCAACTTAGGGAAAGTACCGTTGTTGAAGTCACCATCAAGAGTAACGGAACCACCAATGGTAGTCAAGTTAGGGAAGAAAGAGAAAGACTCCAAGTGGTCGTTGCTTTGGATGCTAAGGGCACCACCAATGTTCTTCAACACTGGGAAGCCAAACTCCTCCAAGTCATCGTTTTGCTCGATAGAAAGGGAGTTACCAAGGTTAGTCAACACTGGGAAGTCGAATGACTCAAGAGTGTTGGACTCCAAGGAAAGAGATCCGTTAACGGTGGTCAAGTTGCCGACAGAAAGAGAAGCAATCTTTTGGAAAATAATGTTTTGAGCAGAAGTCAATTGGTCCAAGTACACCTCAACCTTGTCGGAGTTGTAGTTGATAGCCAAAGTGTCAGTGACAGACTCCAAACCGGAATCAATGGTGGCAATATCGGCGTTGTTGCTCACCTCGAAATTGGTCAACTTGTAAACGTTGATACCGGCCAAGGAGGTCAAACCAGTGTTGGTGAACACAATGCTCTCAGCAGAGGTGATACCAGTGGTCAAACCGGTGGATGTCAAAGCTGGCAAAGCGTTGTAAACCAAGGTTCCAACAGTGGTCAATTGAGCCAAGTTGACAGTAGCCAAAGTGGTGGCGTCGGAAATAGAAAGTTGGCCAGAAACCAATTGCAAGGTTGGGGCGTTGAAAACGGTGGCAAGTTGGGTACCGTTGATTCTGAGGTTACCGTAAATTTGCTTGACACCAGTGAGATCAATGCTGCCAAATCCGTTACCAGAAATGTTAATGTCACCAATAGCAGTTGGGCAAGCGGCGACGGAAGCAACTTGAGCTGGAACGGTGGCGGTGAAACTACTGAAGGAACATCCCAGTGAAATAGATGGGGTAGCAGTGGTCAAGGTAGAGTCTAGGAATATAGTTAGTAACACGAACAAAAAACTGGCGGCTAAACCACAAAAGGGAAAACAAAAAAAAAATCCCTCAAAAAGTACCGGAGCTCCGGAGCCACGAAATCCCGAAATCGTTATCTTCGAGACTGCTTAAATTGACACATACTGTTAGCAGCAACAAAGCCAGTAAGGGCGGCAGCGGCAACCAAGGACTTAAATTGCATAGCGAACGTAGATGGAAAGAAAAGTAGTGGTTTCACAAAAAAACAGAGGAAATGCGAAGTATATAGGAGTACCGGCTATTTATAAAATTGAAACACCTGTAAGTTACAGAAAGAAGAGCACGGACGAAGAAAAAAGAAACAAGAAAAACACAGGTTGAGTTCCGAGGGTGCGGGTTGGGTCTTAGACCGCAACAGAAAGCACAATGTCGCGCCCAGGCCAGCTGTGGCCCCAGTTTGAGGAATTCCGACCAGTAAGCCCGCGACATGTCACCCCGCGGTGGAATTTGCACTGCGGAGGCCCCATGTGCCCCGGTATACAAACCAAAACAAAGTTGCGGCATGGATTCGGCAAACTTCCCGGATGGGAAATAGCATGTCAACAACACCATGATCAGAGTATTGTTCTTGGCATTCAACAGGTATGCAAAACACCTTCTACTTTGGTCATCAAACTTCAAAAAATGTTACTAAGTATGTATTTTATCTAGGGGTGGAAGCCTAAACTCATCAAGAGATAATTTAGCAGCCACACAAAATGACACAGTTTACTAATCCGCTTGTATTATGACAAATCCGTCCATGGTTTGCATATACGTATCTATCATTTTTGGCGCCCTGTACATTTCTCAAACTTAGTATCCGAAGTAGTATTCGCTTTGGTGGATTAGGTTCCGAGGGCTCCTTTATGCATACATCACATCCTCGATAAGCTCGTATAAATCCCTTCATGCTTCTCTTTATCTCTACCTTTTATTATTCCTCTTGGTTGAAACCCCTGGGCCTTATTTATCTTTTCTTCTCGTCCATTTGGAAATATCAGAATATATATGTGCTGGCGAAGTATTTATCTCAACTTCATGGGACTCTGGAAAGCCTGAGCCCCACTGTTTATCTTTTCGCCTAATTTTGCTTACTTTTGCCGGCGGTTTTTTTTTTTTTTTTCGCCTGATGATCGATCCGGCTCGGGCCAACTTACAAAGAAATATCCGAGTAAAATTTTACATGAGCCACTTAAGACCAGATAAAAGGTAATAGATTAAGCCGGAATGTTATTCTTCTTTACTTTTTCAAAATCGCCACGCCAGAATGTCTTCAGCGTTAACCACGTGAAAATGTTTGGTTATGGTGGAGAGCCGCGGGTACGGGTGTGGGTGGATTTACCCCAATCGGTTACAGCTGCCACCCTCGGAAGTGACAGATGTCGTGGCCCTGGGCCCTCAGTGCTAAATTCTTTGACTTTTTATTTGTTTTTTTTTTTTTCATTGTTTGTTTTTTTGTCGCGCCGCAAACAATTCGCCCTTGGTTAGGAAGCGATGTTGTTTCAATGTAATACTTACGGACCATTAGCGAAGCTACCAAAAAAGAAAGTATCACACTGAGGTCTATTTTTTAACTACTTTAGCGATATCTTAGATGAATTCGATTTGTAGTAATGGTAGTTTAATTACCAAGCACGACATTATGGCTTTCAACTAAATGAAGAAATTTGATGCACGCATCTGGTTATGAATCGCTTATTATATGGAAAATATTTATTCCGAAAGCAGAACTAACCCACTACGTGGTTGCTTGTTTGTTTGTTTTCCAAGAACACCAAATAGATGAATGATGCTCATCTTGTTTACATCCTGCTGATGATTTATTTGCTTGAACTACTTTGAGTTTTCTGGCTCGTGTTAAGGGCGTGCCATATATTAAATGGACATTTTTCATGGGATACTCCAAAAACGCCTTTAACCTGTGATAGAACATATTTCTGTGCTTTATTCCTTGACCATTGCGAGACAAAAAAGCAGATTGGAATCTTTTAGATTTGGGAAAATGTGAAAAAATTGAAGCGACAAAACTGGGATCAAATTTACCCCAACTCTCTTTTCCTCCCTCTTTATATTCTCGAGGCTTTCCACGGGTTGAAAAAAGGGCAAAATGCACACCCATTCTAAATGCTGATTAAAGTCAAGAATTTTCAAATGCTCGTAAGTCCCGAGCTATTTCAGCATTATTAAAGGTGGTCTCTCTACTCGGGAGATGATATTGCCATCGTATGTGACGGGTGTGCCGAAGTGCCCATAAAGGTCAAGGGGAAGCAGCTCTCGTCTTCAACATGTTTCGAATAGATTCTGAAAAACTATACATTTTCTTTCTACCGAATGGGCTAAATTCAAAGCTTTCAAATTCCGCCTGAAAGTCCATTCATACAATACCGTTATTTTCAATTGTCATCTGCTGATCCGCCCAAGAGTGTTTTCACGTTATATGGAACATGCTTTACTCGAGACGTGTCAAGTGACGTGAAACTGAAACTGACAAATAATACCAGAAGAAAGAACCAGATATTCTCCGAAAGTACCTCAATGAGAAACCCTTGGTAATTATTGAAGTGTGCCGAAAATAACAAATATTGAATATGATGCTGCTCTTGAGATGGGTGCATCAACAGATAGAGACAGATGTTACTAACGCAGAAAATGAGAGACGATAGTGGAAAGTAAAACAAGCGTTTTCATGTTCTATGATTCCTTTTTTTTTAAAGAAGCAAATGACTCGACCCACTTCAGGGACCAAGCAAATTTATTCAAATACCCAAAAGGGAATGCGGCTCATATTCCACCGAGACCCTTTTTCACCACTAAAACCAGGGGTGCATTTGTTGGTTGTGCACGCGAGTGAGGTCCCTCATTCACCTCTTTATAACGATGTGGTGGAAATTACCTTTAAAATGATTTGGCACATTCATTTCGCGGGGACTTTCTCTATCAGAAGGTTCTTACTAAATGCCTTTTTGGTTTTCTTCCTGATTACTGTAACTTTTTCAATCACTGGAGCTCTAATACTACTGTAAACCGGAATCGTTTCTGTGTGACTATTTCCATGCATGCTTATAACGATATTCTTATACCCAGAATGCTTCTTCACTGGAGCCAGTCATAATGTCCTCAGTGCTTGATATTGTTTCAAGAGCCTAATTTACATTAACAGTGCCATCCAGAGTAAACTTCACCTCATTGTAACTTTTTGTTTAAAAAAAATACTGGATGTCAGCTGGTGATATACTGACCAGATTTAAAGACATCCAGTCAAGCTAGCCTAGGTGCACCCAACTTTCTTAACAATGTATTTCTATATATCTGTCTAGCCTGGAGTATCATAATTAAACCTTCTCGGCCAACTCCTCCAACAAGTTGAAGTTACGTTGCTCGACAGAACCGTTTCCAGGCAATCTGGTCGATCCCATCAAGAACAAGTCAACTTCTCTCGCACACTGTCTACCTTCTTGGATACCCCACACAACCAACGATTGTCCTCTTCTGCAATCACCAGCGGCAAACAAGTTGTCGTTCGCAGAAACTCTGTATCCACTTGGGTCTGCCGTAGTAATAGTACCTCTCTTGGTCTTTTCAACCTCGAGTTTATCCGTCTCTGGGCCAACAAAACCCATCGACAACAAAACAACTTCGGCCTCGAAAAATTCCTCCGAGCCGGGCACCTCAGCCATTTGCCAAGCACCGGAGTCGGAACGTTTCCATTCAACCCTCACAGTCTTAATACCCTTCACATTACCTTCGTCATCGCCAACAAACTCCTTCGACAAAATCGAGTATTCTCTTGGGTCTTTACCGTAGTGTGTGGCCACTTCAGTGTGTCCGTAGTCCACTCTGAAGATACGTGGCCATTGAGGCCATGGATTGTCCTTTGGTCTGACATTTGGTGGTGTTGGCAACAACTCAAAGTTGGTGACAGATTTGGCACCGTGTCTCGTGGAAGTACCCAAACAGTCATTACCGGTGTCACCACCACCAATCACGACCACATTCTTACCTGCAATCGTCTCTCTAATCGCCTCCAAGTTGTTCTCCAACAAGGCTTTGGTGTTAGAATGCAACAATTTCATTGCGAAGTCAATATTGTTCAAGTCACGTCCAGGAATCTTCAAGTCTCTTGGGATCGTGGAACCAACGGCGTACACAACTGCATCATTAGAAGCCTTCAACTCCTCGATGGTCACGTCCTCTCCAACGGTAGTTCCACACACAAAATCAATTCCTTCAGCTTCTAACAAGTCCGTTCTTCTCTTCACAATTCCCTTGTCCAACTTCATGTTAGGAATACCATACATCATCAATCCACCAGGTCTGTCCGATCTCTCGTATACGGTGACCTTGTGACCAGCCTTGTTCAACTGATCAGCGGCAGATAAACCAGCTGGACCAGATCCAATAATTGCCACACTCTTTCCTGTTCTATGTTGAGGAGGGTTTGGCTTGATCCATCCTTGTTCGAAACCATGGTCGATAATAGCACACTCGACAGACTTGATGTTGACTGGGTCTTCGTTAATACCCAAAACACATGCACCGTTACATGGGGCAGGGCAAATTCTTCCAGTGAATTCTGGGAAATTGTTGGTCATCATCAATCTCTGCAAGGCATCGAACCATCTGTCCTTGAAAACCAACTCATTCCACTTTGGAATGATATTGGAGATTGGACAACCAGTATCGGAAGTACAGAATGGCACACCACAGTCCATACATCTAGCAGTTTCGTACTTCAACTCGTCTTTGGTCAATCTCGACGTCATCTCATTCCAGTCCTGGGATCTCTCCTTTGCTGGGCGGTACTTTTCGTTTCTTCTCTTGTACTTCATAAATCCCTTCACTCTATCAATTTGAGCAACTGCCTTTTTCTCAAGCTCAAGGTCCTTAATGGTGTCTTCCAAGTCCAACACCTTTGGCTCGTTCTTAGCAGCATGGGTGTGGACGTGACCTCTCTTAATCTTGGATGCCTCTCCATTGGTAGCATCACTTTCTGGATCCTCCTTGATGTTCTTCAAGAAATTGTTAAGCTCGTTGTTCTTAGCCTCCAACTCCTTTTGTTTTTCCTTTTCAAGAACCTTCTTATAGTCATGTGGCAAGACTTTAACAAATCTTGGCAAGATTCTGTTGAAGTCGTTCAAGATGTTGTCAGCAACTTCAGATCCAGTGTAATGACGGTGGTCCTCGATAAGGCCTCTTAAGAAAGCGATTTCAGTAGGCTCGGACACAGAAGACAATTCCACGGTTTCTTGGTTGACCTTCTGGAAAAAGTCTTGAGCCATGTCCAAAACGTACGCAATACCACCACACATACCAGCAGCAAAGTTTCTTCCGGTGCTTCCCAAAACAACCACTCTACCACCAGACATGTACTCACATCCGTGGTCACCGGTTCCTTCAGTGACAATAGTAGCACCAGAGTTTCTGACGGCGAATCTCTCAGCGGCAATACCTCTGATGAACGCACTACCAGATGTTGCGCCAAAGAAGGCAGTGTTACCGGCAATGATCTGGTCCTCTGCCTTGAAAGTGGAGGCTCTTGGTGGATAAACGATGATTCTTCCTCCAGACAATCCCTTACCAATGTAGTCATTGGCATCACCTTCCAACTCCAAAGTGATACCAGAAGCCAAGAATGCACCAAACGACTGGCCTGCAGAACCCTTGACATTGACATGGATAGTGTCATGTGGCAAGCCCTGTTCACCAAAGATCTTGGAAACTCTGTAGGACAACGTTGTTCCCAAGGAACGGTCAGTGTTGACAACGTCACAGTCAATAGTGACAGGCAATCCCTTAGACAAGGTCAACTCAGACTCGTCAATCAACTTGTTGTCGATACGAACGTGCAAACGGTGGTCTTGCTTTCTGACACAGTGAGTGGCAACACCGGGTCTAATAGTATGAGCTGGAGTCAAGATAGGAGATAAATCGATGTTGGCGTTTTTGGTGTTTCTCAAATCATCCCTCACTCTCAACACCTCGGTCTTTCCGATCATCTCATTGATGGTACGGAAACCCAACTTGGCCATATATTGTCTCAACTCATTGGCAATGTAGTAGAAGAAGTTAATAACGTGTTCTGGGGTACCTTGGAACTTCTGTCTAAGTTCGGGGTCTTGGGTGGCGATACCGACTGGACAAGTGTTAAGGTGACACTTCTTCATCATGATACATCCCATAGCAATCAATGGGGTAGTAGCGAAACCCCACTCTTCGGCACCAAGCAAACAGGCAATTGCCACATCACGACCAGTACGGATTTGACCATCGGTCTGCAAAATGACTCTTCCTCTCAAGTCGTTCAAAACCAAAGTTTGATGAGACTCGGCAAGACCCAATTCCCATGGCAAACCGGCGTACTTAATGGAAGTCCATTTGGCGGCACCAGTACCACCATCTCCACCAGAGACCAAGATGTTTTCGGAACCAGCCTTGGCCACACCAGCAGCAACAATACCCACACCGACTTCCGAAACCAATTTGACGGAAGTTCTAGCTCTAGGGTTGGCACACTTCAAGTCGTACAACAACTGCTTCAAATCCTCGATAGAGTAAATGTCGTGATGTGGTGGTGGAGAAATCAAACCAACACCTGGAGTAGAGTGTCTAGTCTTACCAATTGACTCAGAAACCTTGTGGCCTGGCAACTCACCACCCTCACCAGGTTTAGCACCTTGGGCCATCTTAATCTGCAATTCATCGGCATCGGCCAAGTAGTAAGAAGTGACACCGAATCTACCAGAGGCAATTTGCTTAATGGCAGAACGCATAGTGTCACCATTGGCATTAACCTGAGATCTTGCAGAATCTTCACCACCTTCACCAGTGTTGGATTTACCACCGAGTCTATTCATTGCCACGGCAAGGGTAGAATGAGACTCCATCGAGATAGAACCGTAGGACATAGCACCAGTGAAGAATCTTCTGACGATCTCGGTCCAAGGCTCAACTTGGTCAATAGGAACAGGGGTAGTGTTCTCGTAATCGAAGTCCAACAAACCTCTCAAAGTACAGTTCTTGATGGCCTCATATTCCTTCTTGGAGTATGCCTCATATGACTTCTCATTCTTGTTTCTGACAGCATCTTGCATGGAAGCGATGGCAGCAGGGTCGTTGACCTTCTTCTCGCCACCGTCTCTCCAGTGGTATTCACCGGTCTCAGGTAACGCCACAGGCTTGATGGTCTCTCTAGATGGGTAGCCGGCTTCGTGCAAGGAGAAGGCATCTTGAGCAATGTACTCAAAAGTAATACCCTTGATTCTGGAAGCAGTACCGACAAAACAACGGTCAATGACAGAGTTATCAATACCCAAGGCCTCAAAGATCTGAGCACCTTTGTAAGATGCCAAGGTAGAAATACCCATTTTCGACATGACCTTCAAGATTCCGGCGTCGACAGCTTCCTTATAGTTGCTGAACATTTTGTCGTCGGGGAAGTTCACCTTCAACAAGCCCTCGTCTCTCATCTTGCACAAGGTCTCAATGGCCAAGTATGGGTTAACACCATCAGCACCGTAGCCCACCAAACAACAAACATGATGAACCTCTCTGGCCTCAGCGGTCTCGAGCAAAATAGCAACCTTAGAACGCTGCTTCTGTCTAACCAAATGGTGGTGCACGGCACCAGTGGCAATCAATGCCGAGATTGGGACGCGGTCAAAACTAGTAGCACGGTCGGTCAAGATAATAATCTTCTTGTCGTCAGCAATAGCCTTCGAAGCATCTTGGCAAACCTCTTCGATCTTGTTGATATATCCTTGAATACCCTCAGAGCGGCTGAAAGTGATGTCAATATTGGCAATGGCCCAAGTGGGGTAAACTGTTTGAATGTTTCTAATGGCGTTGATCTCACTGTTGGAAAGAACTGGCGATTTCAACAACAAACGGTTACATTGGTTTGGCTTCATTTCCAACAAGTTACCTTGAGGACCAACGTAACATTCCAAAGACATGACAATTTCCTCTCTGATGGGGTCAATAGGAGGGTTGGTCACCTGGGCGAACAACTGACGGAAGTATTCGTACAACAATCTTGGCTGTTCAGAAATACATGCCAAGGCAGTATCGTTACCCATAGAACCAAGCGATTCCTTGGCCTCGGCCATTGGAGCCAAAATAGTGTTCATTTGTTCGTGAGAGTAACCGAAAGCCAACATTCTAGGGTCGGTCTGGACGGTGAATGCCTTGTCGTAGGATGAAGAAGCAGTGTCGACTTCTCTGGCAGACAACTTCTTGAACAAGTCCTCCAAGGTAATTCCGCTAGCAGAAACCCACGACTTGAAGTCGAATCTAGATGCAACAGTGCTCTTCAACTCACGGTCGTCCACGATTCTTCCCTCTTTGGTATCAACCAACAACATTCTGCCGGGCTGCAATCTGCCCTTCTGTAAAACCTTTGCAGGGTCCACGTCAATGACACCAACCTCAGAGGCACAAATAATGATGTCGTCGTTGGTGACGTAGTAACGACAAGGTCTCAAACCGTTTCTGTCCAAGTTGGCACCACAGTACCTGTCATCGGCAAAAGTAAACAAAGCCGGACCATCCCAAGGCTCCATCAAGCATGCAGCCCACTCGTAGAAGGCCTTCTTTTTCATGTCGATGTTCTTGTCATTTTGCCAAGCTTCAGGAATCATCATCATAACAGCCTCAGGCAAAGACAACACGCCGTTAATGACCAACAACTCCAAGACGTTGTCAAAAGCAGCCGAGTCGGATCCACCTTCCTCGATGATTGGGTATAACTTCTCCAACTCATCGCCAAAAAGCTCAGAGGCCATGACACCCTCCTTGGCTCTCATCCAATTCTTGTTACCTCTCAAGGTGTTAATTTCACCGTTATGAGCCACAATTCTCAAAGGTTGAGCCCTGTCCCAAGAAGGAAAGGTATTTGTGGAGAAACGCGAGTGTACGAGAGCAAAGTGGGCCTCGTATTCCGAGTTAAGCAAGTCGTAGTAATAAGCGTACACCTGGTTAGGGGCCAATTGACCCTTGTACACAATGGTTTTGGTGGACAAAGAGCAGATGTAGAACCAGTTGTGCAACCCAATGGTGTGTGACGACTGCTTTCTCAAAATAAATAAGTTTTTCTCAAAGTTTTTGCGGTAAACCGAGTCAAACTCTTCAGCGGAGATGTCTTTGCCATAAGTGTCAGCAAGGACAATTGCTGGCTGCAAAATCAAAGGCTCTCTGGACAAAGAAGCAGGGCCCAAGATGCTCGAGTCATGAGGCACGCTTCTCCAGCCCAAAACTTTCAAGCCCAAAGAGGCGGCAATAGACTCAAATGTCTGGCGAGACTTTTCAAACACCGCATCGTCCTTTTTGAAAAACACATTACCTGTTCCGTACTGGCCCAATGGAGGTAAAGTAACGTTGCAGTGGTACAGAAACTCTCTCACCAAGAATTTATGGGGTAACGACGACAATAATCCGGCACCGTCACCGTCCTTTGGGTTCAACTCTCCGCCTCTGTGAGTCATGTTACAAAGCAAGTCCTTGGCATCGGAAACAATCTTGTGGGAGACCTGGCCCTTCAAGTGGCACGCAAATCCAACACCACAGGCGTCTTTCTCGTACTCGGGGTTGTACAAGCCTTTGGCCACGGGCAACGCGGCTGCCCACGACGTGTTTTGTGGTACTTCATCATAATCGTACACGTTTGTGTCAAAGCCTTCTTGTGGGAGGTAAGAAGCCATCTGCAGAGTCAGTAAAAAAAAGAACGTGGAGGAAAACGAATGTAAAGTAGGTGTGAAAGTTTTTGGGGGAAAACGTGGGAGCTCACTTCTTGGCAGAAAAAAAAAAAAAAAAAAAAAAAGTAAGAGGAAAACGCATGAGAAAAATGAAAAAAAAAAAAAAAGAATTAGCCGCCGAACCATTCGGGCAGATCAAACCGGACTCTGGGTCAAAGCCAGGAAACTCCTGGTGCCTAAAATAATACATACGGTTTATCGGGTATTTGGCAATTGAATGTAAATGTTTTCCCTATGGAAATAAGGTGGAGAAATGAAATAGACACGAGTGTGTATGCCAAGTAGACTGCCAGGCTGTCTTGGTCAATAGAAATAATCCAGGGTTTCGAAACGCTCTGAAATCACACACGGAAAGTGGGGAAAGGAATACAATGAAGAGAGGAGAAAAGAGAAGAAAATAAGTAGTATTAAGTGAAAAATTCCTGGCCCAAACACCAGAGCCCGAGGGTAATCTTCCGAAGATGCGGAGTCGGCGCCAACAATCGGAACCACCGGTCGGAGTTGAACGCCGGGGTGAAGCGGCATTCTGATTCACTTCAGCCCCATGCTGCCAGATAGCCCGGGGTGTTGTGCATGCTGCAACATGCGTGTTTGGTAGCAGCCAATGAGCGCGCGTGTTTAAGTCAGAAAATTACCCTTTCCTCAAAAAGAAGCAGGTTATATACCGAACGCTTCTCTAGGGACTGTGCGTGCACAGAGAACAGCCACGAGGGGTGGGGGAGGTATGAGTCTCACACCCGTGCATCCCCGGCCGTCGCCGCTTATCAGATGTGGAGTCGTTGCAATCTTTGGTTATCGGATCTGAGACTGCACGGATTTGATAATTTGCGCAATTTGATTCGCCAGATAGCTATGAAATGATTTTGGGGGGAGCTTTTCGTCTTCCGGGAGATAAGCTCGGGTTATCTTTGAGAACGCTTATTCTATATTGCACTTCGAAAATGTGCTTGGAATTGTGTCAAACGCCAGGAATGGGTGTCTAAGGCAAGAAAGGAGACTTTTGAAAAACTATTAAAGGGTTTTTTAGCTTCCTTGAAGTGACTTCTTAGTAAATTGTGGAGCAAAGAAGAATTTTAAACGGTGTGTGAAAAAAAAAATGGTCAGCACCGGAAACTTTTACTGCTTTCGGTAGGTCCTTCCCGAACGGGTATATGGAATGGTAAAGTCGGTCTGCCATTTTAGTACGTGGGGCATGCAAAGCTAATTCAGGAACACGAAGAAATTACCCGAATAATTCCAAAACATTAAGAAGAAATTCAAAGGATAACAGCAAAGGGTTGGATCATGTTTGGATTTGTGCCAGACTAAACAGGGGATGAGAACTGGATTATTTGGTATTTGACATTATGATGGTATTGCCGAAATTACCATCAACCTCCACTTAAAAGACACGTATCTCTGGTCGACATTTATTGTGTGGAAATTCTGGTTTAGCCTCATCCAATAACTTTAGGTGAGAAAAGATATACATATTCGGTAACCACGGATTTCGACCATGTCCGTACAGGTTCAACCATAAAGTACCGGATTCACACTTAAAATACAACACATAGAAATAGCCAATAATATAATAAGGGATTGTTGATATATGAGTATTCCTGAAAATCATTCATAAACATGCAACAGTAAATTCACCCTACGTATGGAAGGCAGAAATATCTGGTAGATCTTGCTAGGGAGTATAGAGATTCCACGGTCTTTCTCCTATAGTTTTCCGCATGGGATATATACTCACGCTCAGATTAATTGCACCCGGAAGAAGTTCTGGTGGAAGAAAAAGAAGAGAATGTAGATAATTTTATTCGTTCTGATATTCTAAAAGGAAGCAAATAAGGGTGAACTCTTTTAAGAAAATTGGGTACGGAATTAATAGATTCATTTGTGACGGGATATTTAATAGAGCAGATGAGTACTCGATCAACTCGATCAACTCGATTCCCAAAGGCCAAAGGGCCAAAGGCAGAATCGTATATTCAGCATCATTAAAGAACTTGAATGCTTTTCAACCCATCTTTTCCTCAAGATCTACTAGAACATCCTGTTGTGTTATTTCATGGGTGAGGTATTTTAGAATGATTTCTAAGATGAAGATAACTCGATGGTTACATAATCGTGTCTTTTTTGTGTAATCCTACAGTCCACGTGTATATAGCGTATTGTTTATAGCATATTGTGTATAGCATATTGGTTTCGAGGACCTTGGCTATTCATACCTCCCGAGCCCCATCTAATACATCAATATTTCGCAGAACATTTTAGTGAGTTGAAGAATCTTAATTGAAACAGTTTGGGTAGGTAAAAAAGTACCTAAATCTTTTTTGTTTAACTTTTCTCATTAAGTATCACACATCCATAAAGAAGTTCTACAACATTGTTCTTGAATACATGAGTGGTCTTAATTTCGCAGATGCTCATGCCAAATAACGTGGATGCATTCAATCTAAGACAAGGATAGTCGGTAATTTTGAACGGTGAACTTTTTGGGCTATTTCCAAAACATTCAGGTATGGGAACATCTACGAAAGTGATATTATTTCACTAACAAGCATAAAAAAAATCTTCATGGAAAAAATGTGACATTTTTAACTTTGCTAAATTCTAACTGTGGGGTCTCATTTTCCTTTCCAATAACCGCACCTCACCAGAATGATAAAAATAGGAGTCTCACAAAAAAATCAAACCACTTGCAAAATATGGATCCCTGAAGAGCTCCCAACTAGAAGGGCCACAAGAAAATACACATCCTTTAAAATACCCCATAAAACCACCCAGTAGTGCTGTTTGACATCGCCACCCTCCTACCAATACACGCACTCCATTCTGCAAATCACATGACCCTGGAACACGTGACCCAAGCACACGTGACCGATTCATCGTCCTCATCACCTCTCACATCTCACACACACCTCTCCACCCAGGCCAAAATCCCGTTTTCTACCCCCCATCAAAACACTACTAAAGCCATGTCTGCGTCAAAACAAGCAGTGTTCCCGCCTGAAGTGTTGGCGAGAATTACCCCCGAGGTGTCGCTAGAGCGCCATCTTGCTCTCGGCCTTCGTCCCAGCTTACGCCAATATGATGAGTTTAGGACACTTTCGGCCAATCTTGGATCACTTACTGGACTTGGTACAAACTCTCTTGTGGGCCTGGCGACGGTGAAAAATGGCGACACCCACGCTTTTTGTGGCATCACGCTAGGAATATCCGAAATCAACGACTCCGACGACTTCATCAGCGCCGATTCCTCCGCCAACAAGAATGCCGGCTTTGCCTCCGTGTATCCGGTGGTGGAAATCGCCCGAGGACGCACTGGAGCGCCCACCGACGAGGAAATGATCCTCTCCCAGCGCGTGCACAACCATGTGCTCCATCTGCACATTCTTCCTGCGCAGCTGCTTGCCGTGGTGCCAGGTTATCAGCTCACAAATGAAACCACTGGTGAAACGTATGTGGCGTACCCAGACGACAAGCAAATGTCGGAGGATGACTTGCGGAACTTGAGTTCCACCATCAACATCACCAAGAAGAAGTACACCTACGTGTTGTATGCACATATAAAGGTATTCTCGCGCGTGGGGCCATTGTTTGACGTTGTCCACTATGCGCTAGTGGCTGCATTGAAAAACGTTGTTCTTCCCCGGGTTTTTTTGGCAGATTCGGGTATAGATCCAAACATTAGGGTGCCGGTGCGGTCGCGGGGCAATTTTGGCCACTTGAGCCTGGGCTCGGGTCGGTTTTGCTTCGATGGAGACATCTCCTTTGGCCTCACCTTTACGCATGGACGATACACGCGTTGGGGTGTCATCTTCTTTCGGGCTTGTGGACGTGGAAACCGCCGAGGGCCCCGAAACTGTGCTTTTGGCCGATTTAGAGGGCGAGGCCGAGGAGGCGTGCGCAGAATCTCGTGTTACCATTGTGCGCAATGATGGGTTACTAAGTCACGTCAATATCACCGGTGGTGGTGCTAATGTGACCTTGGAGACGCTCAGGAAGGCTCTGAGGATCGCTAAAAATAGAGCAAACGTTGTGAAATACTGAGTACGCGGACTACTCTTCGTGGTAACCATACTGGCCGAAGTCTTGCAAACAGAAGATAGAAAAGGTGACCAATTGTTAAGCTTTGCATCTCCAAGAAAAGCCTATTGTATCGAAGCAGCCCGTGGTAGTCTTTTACTGTACAACTACGTCATAAAAGCGTGTCTGCATTTGCAGTAAGACTCTTTACGGGAAAGTGAGCAGAAAAGAGCCGAACGTGAATTTCTTTCGTTTTCTGTCTTGAAGGAATTCGCCCAATAAAAATAGAGTCTCCTGGATGTCTCTTCCATTGTGGGTGGGGGTGGCGTCATTTGGTGTCTAACCCACTCTTAAAGTGCCCCAAAGAAGAGCATTTCGTAAAGAAGTGCTTTTCTTGGATCTACTTAGACGTTTAAGTTGTTGTCCTGGTGATATCCTTTTGGCCGTGATAGTCACAAGGCTCCAGGGTGATTACTCAGACCTTGCATGACCTTTGTGGGGTCCGCTACTACATGCATTATTCTTTTACATTATATATACTTCTATAATTCATCGCATGCATTATTTTGGTATTCAGACCTTGACTCGGTAACTTGGTATTGATCTCCTTTGATTGTAATGTCTGATGAAAGAGATCTATGTGGTCCATTCAATACTTACCTGTGTATCGGTAGTCACGTAATTCGATATATCTTGAATGTTCTATTCCAAAGGGTACTGACATCGTCACGGTAATTGAATATAAACTTCTAGAACATACTGACGAGGTTGTCGACACCGAGTAGTAAAAGTTGCACATCAGAGGTTAGGACCGCAGGGGGAGAAAGGTCAACCTAGAATATGTGCTCCTTGAGAAGCTGATATCATTGGAAAGGGTTTCCTCTGCTTTTCATCAAATTCATCAAAAAACACCTTTTGGATTCTTGTAGATCCAGCAAATAGCCCCTAAAACTTAAACTTTACTGGAAAAATGTTTATTTGTAAGAATACTTGAGGGGAGGGGGAAACACACCCTTGGCTAAATTAAGCCACGAGGCTGGCTCAAGCAGGGAAAGAGCGGAGGCTAGAGTCTTATAAGTTCAGCTTCCTAAAAAAGCCAAATATGGCAAATTAAGAATACTTGTTTGTCATATTCGGTTGTATCTTCATCCTTTTCCATGTCGTTATATAGTGCGAACGGACAATATAACCATGTCCCATTTCAGTAGATACACGGAAGAATATCCTTGGTTCAGAACAAAAATGCTGGAATCAATAGAATATGGTTACGTGTGGCTTTATACGTGAAACAGTTTTGTGAAATGCAGATGGTTTAAGTGTCTGATATTATGGTACTGATGTTATGGTGCCCGGAAGTGGCCTATTTTGCCTTGTATACACTGGGGCAATGTTCTACACCACCGGGCTCTAAAACAGGTTTTTTTTTCAAAATCCACAATCTAGAGGTTGATAATCAGACACAAAAAAAAAAAAATTCAAAAAAAAAAAAACACCCGAAATTACTTGATGGGGACTAACATTGGCACGCTAAAACAATCAATATTAGCGTAACGTGAGGCTCTTTTAGGTTCCAGCGCGGCACACATATCACATCACCACTACAAATCATTGATGGTTCAAATGGAGCCAGTGGAACCATGATAGGGATTCAATTCCTATTGATGCAATGGCTGCCAATTATACCGGTAGAGTTTTATTAACATTTGAGCTCGAACTAGTCTTACAGTAATTGACTGTGGTTTAGATTTCATCACACAATCCTTCCGTATTCTTACAAGTTTAAAGTAGTGATAAGAAAGGCAAACAGCCAAATAAATCGTGATATTTCTTGAATTAACGAGAGTACGAAAAATCTCAATTAAAAGGGGACTATTTAGGCAAGTGGAGTGCTGTTATGTGAGGAGCCGTGCATCAGTGGGTTGAACATGGCAGTATAAGCTAATTTTGCGAGAGAAACAATGTAGACCAACTTTGAGGATTTATCACTTGAAGGGGTTCTACCTTGACGTCGTCGTCGCTTTACCTTCGCCAGTCACCTAGAGTTCTCATTACTCCGGCATTAGAGTGTCCGCATACAAACTCTCAGCACACCCCAGCCCCGAGTTTTCTCCAAAAATGAGCAAACTACTGCAGAAATACCTCCAATGAAATCCTAGAATGATGCATATAACATTTATGGGTGCAGAAATCTAATTTGTCTTTTTCTGATGCGGCTGTCTCCAAAAGAGTCTGATTTTATTGTATCTATGGGCCGGTGAAATTAGCCCAATTCGCGTTCATCCTCTTTATAACAATAGACAACGTCCACGGCACTTTTCTTATTCATTTCCAGTTTTATAGAATTAGAAATGAAGCGTTTCAAATCCTCAATTTAGACCACCCACAATATAAATCTCGAGAGGCGCTTTATCCCTATCATGAATTGACCATGTCTTCACACCTAGTACCATGGCCGAGTGCGGAGGTCACCTACAATATCTCAGATTGATCATGCTGCATAAGGACGGCAAGAATATCAATAAAATTTTGAATATTCAAAGAAATAATTCTTTTCAAAACAAGGCCTTTAGACGATTTCCACATATACTTCAGAGTACTCGCTATTACATCACAATCCTTTCCCAATCCAGACTACAGAGCCACCAGGGGGTGCGCACGTGTATACCCTAAGCTTTTATACGCTTCATCCTCAATGTTCTTCAGTTTCCCTTTTTAGCTTACTTCAAAAACACCCCGATCCATTTTAATTTCTAGATAAGTAACTGTATTAGCAGGCCCACACCTTTTATATCATTTTTATATCATATGTTTCTTTTTTTAGAATCATGTTCTTTTCCACCGTGGGGAGTCTATTTTTTGGGTCTACTTAAACTACTCAGACGTGCACATGAAAAGCTCGGTCTAAAAATCAGGTATATTAATGAGGATCCCTTCATATAACTCCACAACAAATCCGCCAATAAACCTGGAGTCCCAAAATAAAAATACAACTAAAGAAATACATATTAAAAGTACCCTATAGGATACAAGTGAATGCAAAAAAAAATCCCATCTAATTTGCATTTTATCCGGATCTTCCGGCCTCACACCCACAGGACCAGGGCCGGGACTGGGCCACGCATACACCCGTACCTCCCGACCCCAGACAAACGTTTTCATCCCCCCCCCCATACTTTACAAGGCCAAACAGTTGAAGACAATTGTTCTACCAAATCCCAGAAAAACACATACCCCTCAAGCACTTTCTGCAACAAACCATCTCAAGTTTGCACCTCTAGTCTTTTTCCCGGTCCAAAAACCCCAATTTGAGCCCATTTCGGCCCATTTACTCAAGATCTACCAAACTTAAGGGGACGCATAACCACCCACAACCTCTGAACTTCGACTTTGCACCACTCTTCATGGCATCAAAGGACAAAGGGAGCCTCGAACATGCTCTTGACCATGAGATTGTAGAAATGCTTCAAACGAGCGTTTTACCAGGCTTCTCACTCAACTTAGACTTGCTCTACCACTGGCAAACCGAACTTAGTGATGTGGCTACGGACCCCACGCTTTTGACCCATGCAATTCGCCATGAAATCGTGCTCCAGTACCCGCCGGGCCCGGTATACTTCACGGAAGACCACCGCCAAGCAATCCAGGCGTGTTTTTCCCGGGTCGACGCGCTTGATTCCGACGTTTACCTAGACTTTAAGTTGATCGTGCACGAGGTGATATTTTGCGCCACCACAGCGCTCCATACGGGCAAACTCCAGCTTTTTCGAGGCGGCATTCTCGACTATTTGGTGGGGAATTTCCTCACCCATGCATGCCTCTTGAAAGACGATTCACCACACCACGATCAGCTCATTTGTAGGGCCAAATCCCGTATTCTTGCCTCGTTTTTGGACTTGGGCTGCGATTCCCACCAATTCAAGCGGCTTTTTGTCCCCCTTCTTTCCAAAACTTCCCATATAGAGTTTGCTGCCAAAAAGGTGGTACTTTCGCTTTTGTTTTGTTTTCTTCGGCGGTGTCCTACGACATATCTGGCCCTCATATTTAGCAACTTTCTTTCTCGGCGCGTAGCTATCCCTATAAACCCCGATTTGCACGTGCTGAAATGCTTCACTGTGGCTGCATGGTTCAAGGTCAATGGTACACCCGAGCTTGCTTCCTCGAGCTCGAATTCGTGCCCACTTACGCTTCTTCTGTTGGCAAATACCTCTGACCGTAACTCGCTTGCGTTTCAAATCCAGCTATGCAACAAAAAATTTCTCGTGACCATCTCCAATGGGGCACCTCATTCGAAGCGCCAATTTACCTTTAACCACGCGTGGAAACAGAATCCCCGGACGAATAATGGCTTCACCCACTTGGTGCTTACCTACGATTCTTCCCAGAACTTAAATCTTTATGTGGATGGAGAATACAGCGAATCTATCCCTTGCGCATCCATGCCCAATTCATGGCTTTCAAAAGCTGATATTCGCTGGAACAAGCTTTATGTAGGTGACCCACTGGACCCGCTGGAACGCGACGATGTGTGCACAAACCTCTTTGCAAAGCAGGAGTTGCTCGTCAAAGACCTCGCTGTGATGGATATCGCCTGCACGTTTGAGTGGGTGAGTCTATATTACTTCTTGGGTATCGGATTTGACTGGTCACAGAAGGAGTTTTCCGAACTGAACATCCTCGGCTTTTTGCACTGCCTATCTAAGCCAAACTACATCTTAATGAGCTACCGCGTTGAATCAATATTGAACTCAAGGGGAAAGCAAGTACCCTACCGGGGTGAAACGCGCTCGGTTACTCCTGCTTCGAGAAAAGGTGCCGCTTCTCTGGGTTCTAGCACCCATTTACCTAGCAAAGAGGAAATTGTTGGTCTCTTGGCAAAATCTAGAACCAGAGCGTCAAACTTTCTCTTTGACATCAACGACTCCCAATTCATTGATTTCATTGATCTGTCTCGCAGCCAAGAAATTCTATACCACCGTTTCAATTCTTTCTGTAATTCCCTCTACTGTTGGGGAGGCTCGGGGCTACTTCTTTCAATAATCGAGGCTGTCATGAAATATGACTACACCGACGAACGCCACCGGGATTTCTTGTTCTTCGAAACTCTGAGATTGCTCTTACTGTGCTTGCAAAGTGATTGGAGAGTTTCCAAGGAATTCGAAAATATCGATGGTTACTGGGCTCTTGTTTTGCTATCAAGTTTTTACAAGCTTAACTACAACGCAGAATTGGCGTTCCCAGAATGGGCTAAATTTCTTAATTCTGAAAAGCCGGACGAACAAGATGACTCTATACTTTGTCCGGCTCTTTTTGATGGTAGCTTTTTGAGAATGCTCATTGCATTTTCTACCACCCGCCATGAATCTGGAATTTTCATCTCAAATTCCCTAGCTTTTAAAGTCTTGGCTTTGAACTTTGATCTCTTTTCAAGTACCATGAGCTTTTCAAGCCTACATAATTACATTTCAGATCTTTTGGCGACAGAAAAATACAGAAGTCTCAACTCCAAGGAACTCAGCAAAATGAAGGTGTTGAAAAATCTTTTACACCATATTAAAATGTGCCTACTTGAAGGTACAAAGGCGAGAAAAATTGAGGAGTTGACCAGGCTTCTTGGAATCTTTATTCATTTCGATGTTTCGGTTCGAGTCAATCAAGTATGTGTCGCAGTTTGTGATTTTCGCCCTTTATCACGAGTCTGCCAGTGAAGAATCACAGCAAGCTGGCCTCCAGGCTTTACTATCATTGACAAACAAACTTTGTGGACCAAGTTCGTCAATAAAGCTGCTCAAGAAGTTCTCCCGTTCTATTTCCATTCACTGGATTTTACTCCTCTTGGACTTTGAGGGTAGTAACAAACCTATGTCAGCTAAAGTCGTCTGCTGCGCTATAGGGCTTTTATCCAAATTCTTGCGCGTGCTCGGTCCTCATGTCATCAATCGATTTTTCCATGCTAATAAAGGGCTCAATGTTTTGAGTTACTTCTTACAAAGCTGGTGGAACAATGATAATGTAATCAGCGTACTATTCATGAACAGCTTTGGAGTGGACAGTGATGGATACGGCTCAAATATTCCTTCATTACCCGAGCTTGTGAAAGATAAGAACATCACTCATGTCACTAGTAACATTCCAATACCCGATTTTGTTAATTTGTTAAACAAATTGGCGTTGACTGGGGTGACTCAATTGGCGCAGAAAAAAGGAAAGGTTTTGAGCACTCCCAGCTCACCAGTCAGAAGCTTTCTGACCAGAAGTTCCCCCAATCACCAGGATCGCAGAACTATCATTTGACATTATGCATCTTCTCAACCAATTGGCCGATATGATTGAAATTGGGTTCTCCGAGTCTTTGGCTCTTCAGGCTGTATTTGTGAGCAAAGAATGGCTTGAAGGTGCTTTTGAGATCATCGCTCATCTAAAAATTCTACAGGAAGCCTCACACCCAACTTCACAAGTACGAACCAATTTTGAAATGTGTGTCGCTCGATTCGTGTCTGTATTGAGTGCTATTTTTGTTTCAATGCTACTTGAGGTGAAGAAAATGCTTACTATAATGAAGTCGCTTAGCGACATTACCAAGAAGTTGATGATTGATACTATATTCCCCAAAATATTTGAGCATATAAATGGCTTCCTTAGCAATTCAAATTTCATCTTCAAAGAGTTGGAATTTGTCAGAGGAGCAACAGAGATCCTCAGCATTTACTATCATGAGTTTGTGCTGCAGAATTATTTTGTTGGAAGGGAAGACTTGGATGCATTTCTTACCTGTCTTGTTGCAATCATTGAAACCAGCGACGCCACATCCAATGTGGAAACTCAGCTTGGGCCTATCTTGGGCCACACGCTAATTATGCAATTTTCCCATATTTCGAATACGTCTTCCGACGAGGACAACTTTGATGACGACTCAGAATTGGATTTTGCCGAAGAGTTTGACGAGAGAGTAAAATTTTGTCTTTATAAACAAGTTTTGATCCTCCGTCCTCTGGTTTTGGATGATGCCGGCTTGAGACAAGTCATTGAACTTATTATGGGGAATTTCTTGAGATTATCCGTACAGAAGCAACTTGAACTATCACTGCATGTTCTCAACTTTTTAAGATCTGCCATTGTTATGAGAGAGGATGGATTCAACAAGATCACCACGCAGCTCACCCAACTATCAGATTATCAGAGCTCGGCTGACATTTTGACAGGTTTCTTCTCCTTCTTAACTACCCACAACGATGAGGAAACCGTGAAGTATATTCAGAAGTTCTCGACCATCAAGCACATTTTCAACAAAAACTTTCATTTTCGACTCAGCAAGTTAAGGGATGTGGGACAAATCAACGTCTTAGATATGGTGCATGTTGTCCTCAATAGTGGCGGTACTTTTGGTAATATCCATAATGCTCAATTACATGGATTTGAGAAGGATTGCCAAACGTTGAAGTCGGTAACCATCACTGGTGAGCTCATGAAGTACAACAGAGAGCTTCAAGATATGCAAGAAAAGATACATTTCTTTTCTTCATCATACAGCATGCTAAAATTAGAAATTCAAAGGTTGCTCCAGGAATCTCCAATTACAAAAACGGATTTTATGCTTGACTACATCGAAGGAGCAAATAGAATGAGAATGTTGCTCGTCGGAGAAGACCAATTACCTGAATCAGAAAAACTCAGTTATTCGGTGAAAGTTCCCATAAAACAACTCAATACAGCTGAGATGCAAAAAGCTGCTAATTTAACCCTTGACTCCGTGTTCTCTGCATTTGGAATTCAGGATTTGACTCTTGTAGAAAATTCAAATCTAGATGTGGATTTGAATGAATACGAAGAGATTGATGAGAATGGGGAAACCGCAAGCACCAACAGGAATCTGAATGAGGACCGGAACCGAAAAGTTCTTCGCAGTCTTTATTTGGGTGATCAGATCCAAGCGTTGTTTAATGTCTCGAAAGTGAATGGTTTGGATGCTGTAGAAAGCTTGATGATCTTAGGCTATAGCCACATATACTTCATTGAGAACTTCTTTCATTGCGCAGACGGAAACATTGTGGATGTGAATGAGGTGCCCCTTGAGTTTAGAGATCCTTACCTTCAATTCATCAAGCCACAGTCAGCAGAGAATACACCTCTGAGATCTTACCGAATCAAAACATGGAGCTTGGAAAGTTTTGCTTGCGTTTGCAAGCGTAAATTTTTATTGAGAGACATAGCTCTTGAACTTTTCTTTGATGATGGGGCCAGTCTTCTTGTAACGTGCTTGTCAACCAAACAGCGGGATATTGTGCACAGCAAATTGTCTCCTTACTCCTCAGGTGTCAGTTTGGATAAGGACTTGCAGATTACATTGGAAGTATCATCTTCCAGTCTGCAGCTAGCACAAAATACATCTTCATCGGGCTTCTATTTCAGGTCCAAAATTGCATCTGCATTCTCAACTGGATTCACCAACACTCCAAGCTTCTCTGAAATTACGAAGAAATGGAAGATGGGCAAGATGTCGAACTTTTACTACTTATTGTCTATCAATACTATGGCTGGAAGGACATTTAATGATTTGACTCAATATCCGATATTTCCTTGGGTTATAGCTGACTATGAAAGTAAAGAGCTTGATTTGACCGATCCAAAATCGTTCCGTGATCTTTCCAAGCCCATGGGTGCACAAACTCCCAAACGAGCCGAAGAATATCGCGAGAGATACGAAGCCCTAGCCAGCATGAATGATAGCGATGCCCCACCATTTCACTACGGCACACACTACTCATCTGCCATGATAGTCACTTCTTATTTGATCCGCCTCAAGCCTTTTGTTCAGTCGTATCTCCTTCTTCAGGGTGGAAAATTCGATCATGCGGATCGTTTGTTCAACTCCGTGGGTAAAGCGTGGTCATCTGCATCAAAGGATAACACGACTGATGTTAGAGAGCTTACACCAGAATTCTTTTATCTTCCAGAGTTTTTGGAAAACAAGAACCATTTTGAATTCGGAAAATTACAGAATGGTAGCAGTTCTAATGACGTGGCTCTTCCAGCTTGGGCAAAAGGTGATCCTAAAATCTTCATTGCAAAAAACAGAGAGGCTCTTGAAAGTGCGTATGTATCCGCAAACTTACACCATTGGATTGATTTGATTTTTGGATACAAGCAAAGCGGCGAGGAGGCAATCAAATCATTGAACGTATTTCACCATCTGTCGTACGATGGTGCTATCAATCTCGATAACATTAAAGACGATTTGGAGAAGCGGGCCGTCATTGGAATGATCAATAATTTTGGTCAGACGCCTGTAAAATTGTTCACCAAGTCCCACCCAGCGCGAGAAATTTTGAACCTACCATATTTGCAGCTTTCTTTCGATGAAGCTAATCGAAGACCTCCCGTCTGTACATTCGAATCCAAGCTTCAGCTCCCTATTGAAAAACTAGAAGTGAGTTCAAAATCGAGGAAATGGATTGGAAGGCCTTCGTGCACTTCTTCCGAGGATCAGATTTTAATTCGAAAGCCAACACCTGGTCAGTTAAGGTTCGGAGATGGTTCTCTAATCATCAATACGTCACTTTTCATGAATCTACACCTGAGCAATATCACTTCACTTCTTCAAATCGGTAATAAGTTTTTCATGACTGGCTCGGAAGACGGAATCATTCATGTCTGGAAATGCACTCTCCAACCGACCTTGAGCGTTTCGTTTCATTCAGTGCTCCGGGGCCATTTAAGCGCAATCAAGTCATTATGCTACAGCAAGACGTTCAAGGTGTGTTTAAGTGTCGATGCAGATGGCGGTATTATCCAATGGGACATCGCAAGATTCAAATTCGTAAGGCGGTTTACAAATTCTCTACCACAAGAACATGTGAAATTGCTTACTGCGATCTCCAACGACACAGGTAACTTTTGCACCATCCGCAGCACCAAATACAACAACGTGTTGACGGTGTATACTTTGAATGGCGAAAAGGTTGCACAGGTTGCGCTCAAACCGGGGCAAATCACCGCTGTTTCTATAGCACAGGTTAACGACTCTCTTGTCGAGCTGTTGAAGACAGAGTATCGTCATTCTTATTGGCAGGATGAATTCATTGTCGTGAGCTATTCGTCGCCTCAAGTTAATTTGCAAATCTACAAACTACACGTCAAAGATGAAAGCTGGGGCTTATCGTTGCTTCAAGATATGGAAATCAAGACCCTTATCAGTGGATCGGTGTCCGCAATTCAGGTTTTTAAACAAACAGAGGTGTGTGAAGAGGAAAAGTTGTGTCGAGGCCGGTTGCTGCTTGTCCTTGGCGACTCCAAAGGCCGCGTTTACGTCTGGTGATGTATGTGCCAAGTGCACGTTTATCACAATATACACAACAGCAAGCCGTACT